>LBNU01003540.1:0-20967 GCA_014162995.1 Artemisia annua | reverse complement strand
TTTGCCCGAGCAGCTCTCACAACCATAGCTGTTGGAAACTGTAAGACACAATATCATATAATCACATAGCTAAAATCGGCAAAATGGGTGGGTTAGGTAAAACATAACATTGGGCTCGGGTATTTCGATGCCAGGTTGGGTCGACCCATTCCCCTTTTACCTAAAATTCTCGATTTGCCCCATTCCAAACAGAACCCAAAATTGAACAAATCATAATTAATTGGTATGAACGGCCACCTTTACAGAACACCAACATTAATTCATGTGAATTTGAACTCCTGAAACAGGGAGATACTCCACACTAATTGTTGGAGCAAATGAGAGAAGATGGAGAAGAGTAAGAAACCAGCTTAAAGTGGTAGCTCGACATTCAAGGTGCTCGACATCTAATAGCAGGGATATCATCTGTATATTTGGTTTTCATAAGTACAATGTAAAAAGCAATAGCACTCTTAAGCCGCATGCCTTATTGATCACGTGCCATTTTGAAAGTTGTAGCAGCAAATTCAACAAGTAAATGATGAGCAAAAGAGTCTTTAATGAATCTAAATCTCTTTATACATAAAAGGATCACAATATATACGTTTAGTCAATCCCTTCTTAAGCCTCGTAAACTTCCACAAAATTTAAAAGGATATACAAATGTACAACAGTCAGATTATAAAAAGAAACACACAACGATATTGAAAAGAATAAGAGAAAGAAGGCAATCAAACACATGAAAACTAATTCTATGATCAACAAATCAATATATTATGGAAACTCAGCAAAGCCTCTAACCTGTAAATGCCGTGCCTCCAAAAGAATATGCAATCTGACTTCCGAACCGAAATCTACAACCCTAAGCCTGAAGTGCCCAGTCACATACCAAATTATTGAATAAAATTAAGAATTTCCATTATGCATTGATGAAAGAACATAGTAAGGTCTTCCAGCTTAATTTATTTAATCATGGAGTCTTCACAATGTCGTAATTCACACCAAGATACTACCCCTTAACTATCAAAGTTACATTTTCTCTATCTTTGTGAGATTATAGGAGAGGGGAATGATATTAAGGCATGGCTGCTATATACTCAGATTCACACAGATGTATTAATGTGTGTGAATAATTAACATTAAACATCCACACACAATCATACACATGCATGCACATATGTATCTCTCTGCATATCTGCCAAAAAAACACAAAATATGGCATATTTCACCAAAACTGTCCTCTTTTTTTTTTTTTTTAACAATTGCAGTGTTTTCTTCTCATTTTGCCATTACGGTCGTTTAATGGCAATGCATGGTCAATCAAACATGATAGCTTAAAGAGTCCGTTACTAAAACACAATCATATCATGAAGATTAGTAAAATCACTAAACTAGAAAGCTCTTACCAAAACAGGTCAGCAAGATGTAAATTTGTCCATTATAGAATTTAGATATCAGTTACAACTAATAAAAAATTAGTTAATCTAATACTAAAATTCCTGAAGATATATGCCTCTACCTATAATTTACTTTGTGATCATTCATTAGTTACAATAAGCCTCCACTTCTGTGTACATGCAACAGTTTTGAAATTCTGGCGTATGTTCCCAAAAGTTGAATTATCATGCTTTCTTCTTCACCATCATTTACCCGGAACTCCAATCTTCTGAAGAAAAAAAAAAAAAAAAACTGATACTATATGCCTATATGTATGGCCTCATGTAAGTGCTACCAGTAGTTTAGAGTAGATGAAGATGTAAAAGGACAGTGAAAAGAGTGCAAATATATGTTGCCAAAACAAAAGTGCAGAGGACTCGCTAACAGCATAACCTCTCATTCTAGCCACAGCTCCCAAAAGAATAGCACTTGGAGTCGCATACTGCAACAAAAGTACATATTTATACATAGCATCATCTACAAGTAGATGCTTCTTATCAGCCAAGGAAACAATCCCAATTCCTAAAATCGGTAGCACTAATAATCTAGCCACGATTATACCAATAGTCGTTTTTACTCCAAGTTTAGATACGTTTGGACCCTCAGCAAGCATTCCTCCTAAAACAAGCATAACCGAAGGCACCATAGCCTTACCGAATATCTCTAAACTATCCGTTACAAAAGCAAGCGGCGCATCATGTCCAAAAACAAAAGATTTCACTTGAGGGACCGAACCTACGAATTTAGCTAGCAAAGAAGCTATGATTGGAGGCTGAAAAATGTTCTTGATTGGAGTCTTTTCCGCAACAACTCTAATCTTTTGTACAAGTTTTAATCTCATGCCTTGTGTTCGTGTTTCACGTGCTTGCATTTCTTCATCATCTTGAACATTATTAGTAATCAATGGTTCTCTTAAAAAATCACTTTCTTCACTGCCACCACCATATTTAATGCTTTCATCTTCAACAATCTCATAATACTCAGCAGGAGGCTCCATCATATAGTAAATAAGCGTATAAACAACAACAACCGACACCCATTGAGCAAAAGACACATACGCCACCCCTCTCTGAAGACAATCTTTTCCAAACAGATTAGCACGACTACGGCATAACGAACCCAATATAGCAATAGGAAGATTACCCGTGTTCCCACACATAGTCATAACAATAGTGAACCTAACAAACTCTGGTGGTGGACGACATACCAACACGACAATCACCCCCAACACAAAACCTATCACCATACTAATAACTACATTCACAGGAATAAACCACCAAAGTGTAATATTCTCGAGTGTAACTGATCTACCTAAGTCGATGAATATAAGGCATGGTAAAAAGAGAGCAAATACAAGTTTGCTTAGTAACTTAAATGTGTCTTTTGGAATAATTTGTATCTTGTTATGAGCAAGTATTAATCCCATAACTGTTAACGATAGAAGCTTTAATAATGGGACAACTGCACTCAATATTTCTTCTTGCATTGTCTTCATGTGTTCATGCAATAATCCAATTAGTAACCGATGCATCGTCGTTAAATATAGACCTTAGATCATGAATCAAAACGAACAAAGAATTAAGATAGACCTGTGGACTTGTTAGCGTTGCTGGTTATGAACGTTTTGCAAGAGCAAGTAACATAAACTATGATTGATTATAAGTTTATGTAGGTTTATGCGTATATATAGATTGTGCAACAAAAATCTATAGGAAAGTGAAGAAAGACGTAATGGAACTACGTACGAAAAGTTTGTGTTACTTATGATATATATTATACTCCGTATTGTATGATATTTATTGGGTTGTACGTTCTTGCGTATTTATCTTGCTACGATAAAACAGGATATGAATAGATATCCATATCGATTATATAACTCCTAGGCTATTCTTCAGTTTTTTGAGTGTATCCGTTATTTACGAATTTTTTTTGTGTGTATCCTTTTATGAAAAATGTTAACTTAAAAATTAAAACTTAAGTATTTACTCGAAATAATTAGGTTGTTTATCATCTATACATGTTTTTGACAATTACAATATTCTAATGCACATCTAGATGATAAAAGCTCGTTTATTCGTTCCAAAAGAAATTTCACTGATGCAACAAAGGAATATTAAAAGAAACATGTTGGATATTACCCCAAGACTTTTAATTAATAACAAAAGAATAAAAGTGGTCTCGAGGCCCATAACATACAAGTGCAATACCTGTGCGTTACCTGTGTATACTACTTTTTGATGACATTTGTATTAGTTAGAAAGAGTTTGAATATATAAAGTTAAAAGATATAAATAATCAATGCCATATGACTTAGATACATGTTTGTTAGATGTATGGAAATATTTTGATATTTTTGTTACACATCACTTTTCAAATAGTTTATCTATCAAACTTTCAACTTTGCTAAAGTGTCCATTTTAGTATGATTAGAGTTCGAAGATGGACTTTAGCTTAATCTGTTAAGCAACTATACTTTCGGTGAAGACTAAAGATCATCAGGATCTTTTTCATCAATTGACTATTTAACATCAATAACAACAAACTCAGGTTCACGTTTACTACAACATAAATTAAACCTAATGGTACGAACATGTGGATATTGACTCCTCCCAAACTAACCAGTTAACCAGGTGTGGTCAAGTAAGTCAAATGAGGGAGAGAGTGATCAATTTATGATCCGTTGAAAGCACAGTGTTCTCACGGGTCGTTAAGTCCCAACGAGATTGAAATTGTGTTTGGAAAACGTTTTGGGAATGAGTGATTGGGAATAGTAACCAGATAAAGGTTTTGATTGATTTTTACACTAATGATTGCTTGGAATGATAATTAAACAGTATTAACAAATACAGAAATGCAAATAATCCTAAAAACCTAAATGCGTACTGGGAAAGTGGGAAAATGCAAAAATAAACTATAGGTGGTAAAAATGCAACTTTTACAAACTTAAAATGAAAAGAAAATTAAATTAAAAAGGAAATTATTTTTTGATTATTTTAATATTTAAATATTAATTAATTACTAAAACTATTTAAAAAGTTAATAAAAACTAATTTATAACAAATCTAAAAAAGGATTAAAAAATTTGCAAAATTAATTTCTAAACCTTTAAAATAACTTAAAAGAAATGTAAAAATTAAAAATAAATATTTTTAACTTTTTGTGAAACTTTTATTAATTAATTACTAAACTATTATATAAAGGTTATTTAAACTAGATTAAATAAGAAAAATAGAAAATGAAAAGAGAAAATTACAAATCCAATTTTTACAGAATCTAAATTATAAAAATGGATCTGAGATTAAATTTAAATACTTAAACTAATTTCATTTTGGTTTTTTAATTTAAATTAATTTAATTAAAATTAAATCTAAAAATTTACAAGATCAAAGGTACAAATTCTAGGAAAATTACTACAAACACAAAATGATACAAGGATTCAAGGAAAAATATAAAAAGTAGGTACTGTAGAACAAATTTATACAGATCTAATTAAATTAACAGTTTTAACTAATTATTATTTAAGCTAACATTAAATCTAATAATTACTAAATGTAAATGGAAAATTCTAAGAAAATTACTACAATTACTTTAAGTGACAAGGAATTTAAGAAAATTATAAAAACAGATTGGTACTTAAAAAAGTTTTAAAAAGAAAAATTAAAAGTTAAAATGTCTTAAATAGAAACTATCACTTTTCTTAAAAAGTGATTATTTTTGGAATTTTCTTTTTGAAACTTGTTATACTACTAAAAATGGACAGCTTTTGTGAAAACAACTTTTATCAAACTTAAAAATAAGCTTTGTGGGAGCTTATTTCCACCACAGTGAACCAACATAAGCAAAAGTGAGCTTATGAAGCTTACTAAGCTGAGAATAAGCTCACTACAGTGAACACAAGCTTGAATAAGATTGAAAAAGATGAAAAGTACTGAGATTAAACAGAAACAATAAGATAACAACACTGAAATAAGCTAAAAACACAAATGAGCAAATCCAAGTGCCACTGGTGAACACAGTGGTCTGCAGCAAACTTGTGGGCTTGAATCAGCCAGGGGCAAAAGCTCCCAAGCTCAAAATGAGCACTGACCCAACAAGCTTGTTAGCTTGGCTATCCAAAAAGCCATTAAGCTCTGAGTGGGACCCACTGAGAAGCTTGAAATGAGCTTATGAATGTGCTTATGAATACTGATGGGTCAGTATGCACTGGAAAGTGGGACAAGTTGCAAGGGTGAAATTAGCTTAATAAATAAGCTGAAAAGCTCAAATAAACCCTGAAACCTACAAGCTGGCCATAAGGGCTTTCTAAAAAGTTCAAATACACAAGCTAATATGCAGTAGAGAACAAGTAGCAAGCTAAGGAAAGTGAGCTTATGTGACTGGTGCAGGGGAGGTTATTGGTCAAGCATGCAAGTTCAAGGCTGATTTTTCATGATCAAACGAAACAACAACTTGGATATTTTTCTTGATTCACATACACAAGCAACCATAGAACACAAAATAGCAAGAATTATCCATTTCCAATCTATATTACATCCTACAGAAGATCAAGAAAATCCTTCCATTTTATCAGTTAACACTTTTGACTTTTTGAGATTTAATGAAAGTTTGACTAAAATGAATTTCTACTGAATCCTAATGACTAATTATGATATATAAAGATGATCTGAGATAAAATTAAGCTATCCTAACAACTAATGATCAGATTTGCAAGTTTATGAGATCTAAACCATTAACAGTGAGCTAAAAAGGAAGTTAAAGAGAGATCTTGACTTTTTAATGAAGAACCTGAGTATTTGAAGGTTTACCTAAGCTATATTTACCTAAAGTGACATGTACCAAGGAAAAAAAACAACAAAAATACTTCTTAACATAGAGAGACAAGTTAATCCAAACACTCCCTTAAAATTGTGATTTCATGATTTTCACAGATTACCACTGATTAAGGCCATGATTCAGATTCACAAAGTTCTATTATGATGCAATGGACTAATTCAAGCATAAATACACAAACAAAAACACCTAATACTCATGAATGACCATTTAGCAATTTTGGCAGCTAAAACAAGAAATGTGAGCAAAAGGAATTTTAAATAACTAAGATCCACTTTTAAGCTACAATAACACTCAAATACACTTAAGAACCATAAAAACACAAACAATAGTAGATACAAATTACTTGTGCTGGTAAATGTAAAGAATGGATAGATGGCTCACAATGTGCTTCCAAGCTGAGAAATGAGAACCAAATACCTAAACTATAACCTAATGCCTCCCCTGAGGCTACTAATCCATGAAAATCCAGAATCCACCCAGCTTCTTTGCTTCTTTCTTCTTCTCTTCTGAATTTTTTATTTTCTCACTATTTTTGATTTTTTTTTTGTATTTTTGCTTTTATGAATTAAAACTGATTAATATGTTAAGGACACTTATAAAAAGCTTATAACAGACTATTGTGAGCTCAGTGAATCAATAAACAACAACTTTGAACATCATTAAAGAAAAATTGAGACTTTCATGAAAATATGCTAAAACTGAATTTGCCAAATGAAACTGAATTTTAGATTAAAGTTAGATGGAATTACACTTAAAATACTGAATACAAACTTTTTGAACTAAAAATTACAACTGATAAAGGAAATTAAGCTAAAACGACATTCTACACTATACTACAACTACTGCTAGCTACCACCCTCTCTTCTTCCATTTTTTCTTGACTTATAAGCACTGAGGTAGTATTCTCTCTCATTCCCACTTCATTTTGAGCCATTGGATGGCTTGGAATTGATCTTGGCCGTTGAATGGCATTTTGGCGCCAAAACTGTCACAGGCCAATTGGGGTCTATTTTGAGTGTGAAAGGTTAGGGGTGTAGGGTAGAATAGGTGGTGGAGGTGATGGGTGAGTGAGGTGGGCAAGGGTGATGGTGGGATGAAAACCAGGGGTGGAAAACCACCCTGGTATTTGTTGTGAGAGTGGGAGGGAAAGGGGAAGAGTCAAAGGGGGTGTTTGACTGAGGCTTATAAAAAACGGGGTGTGTGGGTTTATGGGCTTGTGGGGGTGATTGGGCTAAAGGAAAAAGAAAGGGCCAAGGGGTGTTAGTTTTGGGTTGGATTTGGACTTGTAGTAAAAAGGGTGCCCGTTTTGTTTATTATATCACAAGGACCATTTTGTAATTTGCTTAAACTTTAGGGCCTGATCCTGCCAAACTTGTAATTTCACCACATTTCACACCCAAGGACCATTTGTGATAACTTTTACTTTCCAAGGACCATAAAAGACTTTTTCATTCAAAAATATTTGCTCAGGGGCCATTTCTGCCAGTTTTGAAACTTGAAAGACCATTTGTAATTTTTGCAAACTTGCCACCAAAGGACTAAATATGATTATTTGTGATTTCAAAAGGACCTTTGGTGACTTTTTATTGAAAATAAATGCTTAGGGACTAGTTTTGTCAATTTGTGAAAGTTGGGGGACTGAAACTGCCAATTATGCAAACTTTGGTTGTTTTTCATCTGTTTTTGATCTTTTTGCATCTGAAACATATAAAACACACTTTTGGAATATTTTCACTATTTTGATGCATTATTGGGTGTTTTTGGATGTTTTGGCAGTTCAAATGTTACAAAAATGATGAGTATTTACACACTCATCAGATATCTTCATGATGGTAACAAAAACATGAAGGAGAGAACACGATATTTTAAGATTGCTATAGCGAGAGGACATTGACAACTTGGGCTGTTGACCGAATACCCTTTCACTAGGCCATGCTAACAAACTAAGTTGCAAGTAAACAAAAGGAAATGCTCGTTGTTCAAATAATCTTTCCGCATCATTTTAGCCAATCCAGTATGATATGTCTTTTGTACGAAAATGCAAGTAAACAAAGGGAAATGGCATTCATTGTTCAAAATTTCAAATAATATCTCCACATAATTCAACATAAAAAGAATGAACTATGGCCTACCAATCCAATGGTTTTTTATGTAATATCAATTAACATGATTTTGTATGAAAGTCCATTGATACGGTGAAAGGGACTTTTGAAACATGCTGAATAAGAGATCAAAATGGGAAACTTTGATAGTGTTGCAGACTTGCAGTAAACGGGTCAAGTTGGTTTACATTGATCTTCCAAAATGGGTACCTTTTACTTGCCAAGTTTTTTTTACTGAATGCCAATCTCCTGGTCTTTAATGGCTGTCATTCTTTCTCACAACTTTTTCTTTCAAAAGTGATCATGTGATATAAACAATTAGAATCAGACAATCAGCTGCAGGATAGAGTGTTTGGATTTGCTTCTGTTGTTCGCGTATTTGGCCAGAAGTTTTTGGTTATTTCAGAATTAACTTGTGAAATGCCTTTAGATAAATCTGAGCTTCCTATAATTCAAAAAACTATAAATTAAAAACTGATAAATCACTTTCAAAGTGCAATGCCAAATGCCCTATCAGTTATTCATATCATCAAGTCACCTATTTACCTTAATGTTTCAATTTTCAAATGAACAGAAAGTTCCCTATCAGTTCTCTATGGAACACCTTCCTAGCTGCAAGTTAGTAAATATGAACCAATCAAACAAATGTTAGTAAATATGAACCAATCATATGTAAATTCAAGATATGATCCTGGGACATATTAAAGCATAAAGTACGATGGTCTAAACTCATTATTTCCATAATGTACTGAATGATCAAAGTAAACATGTGAATGAAATATTGGCTGCAAATTGTCTAAATGATTCAAGTAAAATATACTATGAATGATTAGCAACTTCTTCAGATCGCTCATCCTTCATAAGTTCCACATGTTGATGAACCGCAACTGCTTTAATCTCAACGCTCTGTTTACATTGCCTCGTCTGGTATTTCATCAATTTCTCTTACAACATTAGCATTTGAAGAAGGACACACAACTGTGTCTACAACAATTGCAAGTTGAGTATTTGCCTGAGATACATCATGTATAGGATCATTAACAGGACCCTCAACAACAATAGCATTAACCTCCATAAGGTCCACATGTTGATGAACCACAACCTCTTTAACCTCAATAGCATTAACCTCCAAAACCGTTTTTTCTTTGTTGGGGCCGTTCAGAATGACATTATTCTTATCTAAAATTTTCAACAATGAAGACTTGTCATTTGAAAAAATTTACTATTTTAACTTTGCATAAGTCAAACTTGACACTAATCCCACACCATTCAACGATGCACTACTTAATATCAATATCTATTTTCTAAGATCTTCTTTATTCACATTAAATCCCTTATCTCGAAAACCGGTAACTTCTTCCCAATTTCTAGTTATAATTTCAACACCATGCATTACTTAAGCAACTTCCTTTTTGAATCTTCAGGTATTACCTACTCGTCTATCATTTCAACTTAATGTACAAACTCATTCTAGGCATCCATCTTAAGATTTCACACATAACCTTAGTGCCGTCACAAATTCTCATTCATACTAGTCTTTTTTCTTACAAGTTACAACGCTAACTTGTTTTAGTTTTCATTTTCTATCTCTCTACCCATACTCACGCCATATCTGATACACATAAGCCCACTCATTTACAATTCTTTTTTACATCAAAAGTTGACCCAATCTATGTAAGCAGGGAATTATAAACTTATGGTTCGACGATTTACAATTTCTTTATTTAAATGTAAAAAGGAGTCTCAATCCATTTAAATAAGAAGATTATAAATCATTCTAATTAAGTATTTCTCACATAACATTGATACTCCTATTACTCCTTCTATATTTCTTACTTCACCTTTATTGACTCAAAAGTCAATAATTTTTCACTTTTATTATGTATAGCTTTGGATCCATTTTTACTATAACATTTCTATGAAAGGGCTAATACTCATGCTAAAAAGTAGGCGATCCTTGCTATAAGGCCATCCGGAGTAGTGGGTGACCGACTCACAATTAGTGCCAAGTGAATGGTGACCACCAAAATGGAAGTCAGATGTCATGCTCAAATTGTATAAGTTTGGTGACCGGCTCACCAAAGTGAAGTGCAAAAACATGGGGCTCTTTTCCGAAAAGTAAATGTTTTTATTTGTTTTATGAGTATGTGTGAGATATTTAGTGAGATATATTTATATAAAGTTGATATTTTAATGAAAGGTGACCAAAATATGTGAAAGGTGAGAGAGAGTGTGAGAGGAAGTAAAAGAAGAAAGAAAGCTAATATGACAGATTATGTGAATTGTAAGCCGGTCACTACGACTCCCTTTAGCCTAAGCAAAATAATGGGCTACTATAATTTTAGTTGAAATCTAAAAAGTTACTTGCTTTAATTTCGGCTAAGTTACATAGATGATCTATCTCTTAAAAGAAAAAGTATAATGAAAAAACTTGTTACAATAACATAAAGACTTAGGATCAAATGAGAAGAACTCTTAAAATGAGAAGGATGAGAAATAACTATAACCACATATTAGAGATGCATCAACTTGAATTAGATGCATCCCTAATCTTTTAGATGCACCCTAATATATTTTCTAGCTAAAATTAGATGCATATACATATATTAGATGCATTTTAGCAAGTTAGAAAAATCTTATATATTTTTCGTCCTCTGCGGCTCAAATTTGTTGCAAGTACTACTTTGCATCGTTTTCACTTCAAAATTACTTTTGAAACTAATTGGGATGCATCTAAATGAATAGAGATGCATCTAATTCAAGTCGACGCATCTCAAATATATGGTTATAGTTATTTCTCATCCTTCTCATTATAAGTTTTCTTCTCACTGGATCCTTACCCTACATAATGTATGTTTATGTGTTGAACTACATGAAGCTATAGAAGTATAGATGTACTTTTCTTTGCACTTTCCTAACCCAAATCAAGCGGCCCACCAACCCACCCACTTATATAACCCGTAGAAGACAACAAAAAGCACGAATAATATAAAAGAAAGAAAAGGAACCCCAAATTCCCCCTTTTTCACATACGGAGGAGAGAATTTCTTCGTATCATTCATTTTAATCTAACCCTAAAATAATAATAGTATGTTTCATTCATTTATTTACAATCCATACAAATCTTCTTTCATTATTATAATTGCTTTAGGTTTTTATCTATTTTACAGGTTTTTGTTTTTTTGAGCTGTTTTAGATGTTAATTTCATTATTATAATTGCTTTAGGTTTTGTCTATTTTACAGCTTTTTTATTTATTGGATGATGTGTTTTAATTGTTATTTGTTACTTAGCTTTGAGCTGTTTTAGATGTTAATTCATTAGAATATATCCTAGTTCTAGTTTGATGTATGTTTATGTGGAATGTTAAGGTTGTAATAGTTTTTCCTTAGGTATTCTATTCTATACGATAATATATGTTAGTTTGTTTTAGGTTTATATGATTGTCAGATTGTGTTAGTTTCAACTATGCTTATGTGGATCGTGTGTCGATTTTGAGCTATTTGAGATTTTCATTCATTAGGTATTCTGTAGGACAATGTTTTAATTGGCTTTGATAATGATAGTATCACATGTCCCTTTGAATGTCGATTTTTTGTTCATGTGGATTTTAATTGCTTGTTCGAATTTATTAATCAATTGGTACGGAAGATTGAGATTATGGCTAAATATACGGTTCCATAAGCCGTGCCTTAACAATAAAAGCAACAAACAAAGACGATTAAGAAACCGTGGGTCAATTGGTTGTTTGCTTTAACTTGTTATGGCATAGTTTATGAAACCATATGTTTAGCCATAGCCTTAAAGTTCAGTACGAGTTGACAATCGGAACCGTATACTCGTTTTTATTTATTTATTTATTTATTTATTTATTTATTTTTTATTTATTTTCTTTCGGGAACCAGTTTTAAATGGCCGTTTTTGTTGATTGTTCTTGGAAAATCAGAAGTTTTTTTGAAGCATACCGCGTGTTTGATATGATGGGCTTTTTCCAATTGTTATTTTTGAATCATTTCAATGCGTTATCATGATTATGTTTAATCTTAACACATGATCCTAATAGAGATCGTTGCCTCTTTGTGTTCTTCAATAAATAAATTGTACTCCCACTCTTAAGATGTATATTTAGTAGAACATCATTATTTTTTCTTGCCATTGCCTATTTGCTAAATTACATTCAAACTTGCAGTAAAACGCTTCATTATCTGAAACCAAAATTGCTAAAATCTTGAACTTCTTAACTTTGTTTTCAGGTGTTTGGTGGCGGTATTAGCGGTTATTTGAGCATCTCTTGAACTTTCTTTTTGTAAACACAAGAAGCAACTTTAAGAAAGAAGAGATCAAAGATGGTGTTTTACTTTAAAGCTAGACCAGAAGCGGGAGACTACACCATCTTCATGGGTCTTGACAAGTTTGAGAACGAAGAACTGATCAAATACGGTTTCCCTGAAGACATCTGGTATTATTATCAATCCTAATCGTTTCATTTCCACAAGTCTTCCTTTTAATCTATCCGTTCATTATTTTTTTTTAACTCATATCCAACTTTCTCGTTATTTCTTTACCTCTTTAGTGTAACTTCATTCATGAAAATGGTTATTTCATATGTGTGTAAGTTTTGATTTATGGGCTGTATCAACTTGATAGAAATATATGATAAATGACGAGGTCCAAAGCTAGACTAGGGATTCTATAAGAACGAAGAGTATTAGAAAAGGAGTCTGATGATTAAGCGTTTATTAATGGAGTTTAGTACACACACACACAATTAGGTGTTTTATTACAATCTTGGGTTGTCGGTTACGGGTACCTTTCTCATTTTCCCATGTACGTTCCACATGCTAACTCTATAATGGTTGATACCGCAACTTAAAGGCTAGGTAATTGCTTCTTGAAAATTTGTTCACCGAAGATTAGTAATAACCGTGCCTTTGTTTTGAGGATTTAGGAATGGGAGCATTTGTGTGTGTTAAGGGGATATATTCTTCATACAAACAAAACAACATCTGCATTTCTGTAATTAAGTAACTGTATTAAACCCGTTTAAGGCAAAAATAACATCAGGAAATGACACAAAAAAGTAGAAGCACTGTTTTCTGGGATTAATCTCGTATAGAATGAATTCAAGATCTGTTTGAGCGGTAGTAGTTTTTTCTTCGGGCAAAAAGGGGATCTGGTGAATGTACTAATGGAGTAATGGATAGTTATATAATTTAACTAGAGAAGAGAAATTACTCTATGAGTAGTGGATACAAGACCAGTTTCCTTCCTTTTTTTCTACATGATGAATATTTAAAATCTTCAGTTTAATTTCAAATTTATCTTTGTCAATTTCTGCAAAATGTCTACATTTCTTCCATTGTATTTTACTTGGAAGTTTTAACGCACTGTCAAGTTGATCTTTTGTTTGCTTTGAGGATTAGTGGTGTGTTGATTCCGGAAGGAGGTTGACCAGGGAGAGGGATATTACTATATTATTTATGGCCTGCCGTTCTTAAAAAACTATACAGTATTATTTATGGCCTGGGTTATTGGAATGGAAGATATTAACTAGTTTAGTAATAGCGTTAACCTGCAAAAGACAACGAGGAGACTAATTTCACACCAAGTTTTAAGAGAGTAGATCATGGATTAGGAAATGATTTTTACTTGCTACTAAATAGGCTAACTAAAGGATCATTGGGTTTATGTCTTCTGTTATGTGTGTAATTAAATGATAATAGCTACTTATGTGTCTTTGGAGTTAAAATACGAAGTTGTAAAGATGAAGTGAATATTTGGGCCGATATGGCTGTTCTGAGTACTGGAGCAGATCAGCATATTCATATCTGTTAGTATGAACTTTCTGTACCTTTGGAGTGAGACACAGGTCATTTGTTCATGACATTGGAGTTTGGACAGCAGTGCTTAGTGATAATTTTAGTTTTTCATCTCCACATCTACTTACAATAATGTTGACATATGACAATAAAAGAATATCAATATGTGAACTTGGGCTTATGTTTAAAGATTATGGAACACATATGCCACAAATAAGGTTTTTCAGTGCGCAAGTCTTAATAACACAACTATGGATGTTTCAGATTAAGTTTTATTTTTTTTTTCCTTCCCTGAAAGCTTTGCAAAATATAAGGTGGAAAAACAAATAAAAATATATAAATACCAAGGGAAACTTCTTATCAGTCAAGTAATAAACTTATGTCAGGGCTGAATGTTAACTACATGAACCTAAAGAAAGTTAGCTAAAAACATGTAATCATAAATACAACCATCGTTCTGAACATCTTGCATCAGAACAGTGCCAACTTCAAGGCACATCAAATTTAAAGATGACAAGTT
This sequence comes from Artemisia annua, assembly GCA_014162995.1. NCBI lineage: Eukaryota > Viridiplantae > Streptophyta > Magnoliopsida > Asterales > Asteraceae > Artemisia > Artemisia annua. The sequence goes on along the minus strand of LBNU01003540.1, from coordinate 6,278 downwards.
GATTTAATAATCATAAATTAGGAAAGGAAATAGCTAAAGATACACAATAGTGAAGAGAAAAGGAGACATGTGAAGAGTGAAGGATGTAATTTGTTCGTACTTTTTTTTTTTTTTTTTTTTTTTTTTTTTTTTTTTTTTTTTTTTTTTTTTTTTTTTTTTTTTTTTTTNTTATTACAGAACCTTTTCCTTTGATTGGAGTTTATTTGAAGAGTTTGTTTAAGGTTCTTTGGTGTATCATTTTGCTGGCGAACCTAATTTTTGGGCAACTTTTTTTGTCAGTTGATTATTATCACCTTAATCTAGTTTTTCATACAGGATTTTTTTGTTACCACAGGTTCCATGTGGATAAAATGTCTTCTGCCCACGTCTATCTGAGGATGCGCAAGGGCCAGACAATTGATGACATATCGGAAGGGGTTCTTGAAGATTGTGTTCAACTTGTCAAAGCAAATTCCATCCAAGGCAACTAACCTCCTCCTTATGATCACACTTATATTTTGTGTTTGTTCGAAATAAATTTAGAGATCAATTAAATCTTGTTTTCAAACGTGCGTCACCAATTTCTTTTAAAGGTATATCACTATATCATGACTCTCATAATTTGAGTCAGTAGGCGGAAATTCAGGATTTCAAGACAAGAGTTTAGTCATGAGTCGACAACTATGGGAGCGGGTCTTGTTAAAACAGCTTTAGTTCAAACTGGGTTGACCTGCCAACTCTTTAATTTCTATGAATAAATAGAATCATTGAATATGATAGCAAAAAACCATTATTAAAATATTGATTTGTGTTTTTATCCTTATAAATTGAGGAGGTTTTTGAATTTTACCTATCTGACTCGTGATCATTAGATTGCAACTTTAATACATAAGTGGGTTAACGTTGTCACCTCCTCTGTCTTGTATTGTGATATTTGTGTGTCTGATGGCTGATGCAGGAAACAAAGTGAACAACATAGATGTTGTTTATACTCCTTGGCAAAACTTAAAGAAAACTCCAGCCATGGATGTTGGTCAAGTTGGTTTCCACAACAATAAAGCAGTGAGTAACACCTCTGTTTTGCTTTCTGAACTGTCCTTCAGACTTCAGTTATCACAGCAGAGATTGTTATCTGTTTTCAGGTGCGCACTGTGAGAGTGGAGAAGCGAATTAATGAGGTTGTTAATAGGCTGAACCGTACCAAAGTGGAAAGAAAACCTGATCTCAAAGGTGCTCACTCTTTTATACAAGCTTTTTCGAAACCTTCATTTAACTTTCAGAAACTGAATTCTAGTGACAAAATTAGAATCAATAAGTGAGAGCTAGCTATTGAATTCTTTTCTGATGTCTTGTAATTTCATTGTCCATGCGTGTAGCTGAGCGTGAATCAGTCAATGCAGCAGAAAGGGCAGAGAGGAAGCTGCAGCTGAGGGACAAAGTAAGTATATCTGTTTAATTATATCTTTGGAAATATCTAAGATAATATTTACATATATAGGCAGAGGTGTTCTTGTTTACCTAGCTAGCAAAACAAGTTCAAATAAAAATGGAACCTTTGCTAAAATTAATGGGTTGGGGCCAAAGTTCTAGTTTTATTGCATCCAAGTTCCAACCTCTAAAGTGTTTTTTTGTTAAAAGTATTAGATTATCTGTGAAATAATGTAGTGCAACTGTTAATTAAATGTTGACACAGTTCATTTGTTAATTTGTTAAGAAGGTTATAGAAGAAAAGGTTTTTAGGTCGACTGGACCGACCTGTTTTGATTGGGACAAAAGTTACCCATTTTGACTCACTGCCCGTAGGCATTCATCATGGATACAGGGTTTTTTACTGATTTAGTCCTTTGTTATAAATATTAGCTTGAGTGGCTTATTAAATAAAATCATAAGCAATAACAATTCGATTATAATATCATGTAGCTATTTCTATGATTGCTTTTACTTTATTTTATGGACTTGCGATATAATGAAGTAACAAGTCATGCTTGATTATCTGTGTCAAGATGATGGATATTCTATGACACAGGGAACCAAACACATTGTGCATAGCCCGATCATCCAAAAGTCGAATGGGTTGGTGGGTTAAATAGGTCAAATATGTTGGTGGGTCGACCTAACTCCAAAACGATTTAAACATAACTAAAATTCTATTTGATTGCGTGCATAACAAAAAAAAGACTAGAGAATAAAAATCATCATTTAGTAACAAAACAGGAGTACTGAAATCTTAAAACACCTCATAATTAGTACTCCTGCTTTTTTATTGCAATAAGATAAACAAGTTGGTAAGGCCTGAACTGACGTGTAGACTTAACGAGTTAGTCACGCTTACCATATCACATTTGAACCCACAATCCAAACCTGTTTATTTTGTGTCTGGTTCGTATATTCATGTCTTTATGAATTGCCACCCCTAGTTATTAGAGCTGATATCATTTGTTATTGTTATGAAGAAATTCAAATTTGTATTATGCATGATGCCATGATCCTTCTGTATATGAAAACTCAATTCTATGGTTTAGTGCCATGCTTTGCTTTTATTGCATGTGAAGCTGTAATAATAATGGAATGGTGGTATGATGATGCAGAAACGACGAGAGGAAATGGAGAGGCTTGAAAAGGAGAAACAAGCTGAGGTAAGGAGCTACAAAAATCTCATGGTTGCTGACAAAATGACTTCCAACAAAGAGATTGCTTCAACCCAGAAGACCTTACAGGAACTTGAAGAGGACTTCATGTAAAACATCGATCTGATTGTTTTGTTTTTCGCTTGTTCCGTCACTTTATGCGCCACCCATGTTTGACAAAAAAGTCTAAAGTGGAGTGTATGTGTATCAAAATCATTCTCTTGCTTTGTGGATGTTTAATAAAAGCTTAAATGGCCACAATTCCCAATTCCATGGGGAGAGAGAAGAGTGCTTTGTATGAATTTGCTCTTTGCTACTTCTATATCATCTTAAATCTTACAGTATGATTGTTGGTACTAGTTATTTTTATCTTATTGTTTTTGCTTTATTTATTCATTTCAAAGTTTGAACTGTAAAATATATCTGTGTTGGTTGATCAGAGAGCAATATCTAAATTTCTGCCATTCACGCCCTTAGATAAATATGAATGTATCAATATTCAGTATGTATACCAAAGTACTTGTTATCTTTCTACATTTTTAGGATGCGTTATCCAATCATATATGAACGGTTATTTAATGATAATTCATCTCATAAAAAAAACAAGTCTATATGTAGTGAAATCATTTTACGAGCATTATTTATTTTTGGGATTTGCTAAACACAACCCTTTGGGTTTTGTTTAAGCATTCCAAATTTACAAAAATGACAATTAATAAACTCATATATTCCATAATTATATACTTTGCGTTAATTTTTTTGATTTTTTAATATAATTATTATTGCCCTAAGAAATACAGATGATAAATAAAGTGGTGTGTTACTCTAGCATCATTCAAGTTTGACGATTTGTTTAAGCTTCTTTCAGGATGACCAATGAGTAGTAAAAAGAAATTATCACAGAGCTAGATTTGTCACATCAACACACACCTTATAACATCACTATAACTAAAATATTATTCTTAACTGTAACATGTCTTATAGCAGGTGGTCTAATTTTATTATTATTATTATTATTATTATTATTATTATTATTATAGAAAAAACTAAACGTACTCTAGTCAGTTAAAAAAAAGAATAATAATAAAAATAAAAAATCCTCACCTTTGCGTGACTATTTGACGGATAACATGGCTACAACTATAGGAGCGATGCAGAATGGCTATGCCATAGAGGAAAAATAACGTATTATCCACAACCAAAATTATATGAAAAGCCTTTTACGGTCAATACATGAAGTAGGAACCTTTAACCACAATCAGTTTTCTAAACAAATAAAAACTCAACAACTTAACATAACCGCTTAGCCCAACTTTACAACAGATTCTCCCGCCCAAAATCATTCACCCAAAACACACCATTTCCACCACCGTAACCAACCACCAACAACCGCTACGCTCCAATGGCGAAAAACCCGACAATCCTAACTCCGATAACCCTCCTCCTAATCCTAACCATCCTCTCCCCAATAACCACCGCAATCCCACCCGAAACACTCACCAACGCAGCCGAAACACTCCAAAACTCCGGCTACATCGCAATGTCGTTAACTCTAAACGAAAACACGAACTCGTTACTTTCCGAAACCACCTCCGCCACCATTTTCGCTCCACCGGACCTAATTTTCGCACATTTCGGCCAACCGTCACTTTCGCTCGTCCAGTACCATTTTTCGCCGTTAATCTTCTCGTCTTCGAGCCTCAGATCACTCATCACCAGAACCAGAATCCCTACAATGCTATCTGATCACTACCTGATCATTACCTCCACGTCATCAAACGATCACATTTCGATAAATAACGTCCGAGTCACTGATTCGCCGGTTTTTGACGACGGCATTTTGGCGGTTTATGGAGTGGAAAATTTTTTCGACCCGGATTTTCGGACCGCCGATGCTCCGGCGCCGATCGGTGGCGGAAACGGTTGCCGGAAAGTGAACGGTGGTGATCACGGCGCATTTCACGATGCCGGAAATGTGTTGATATCTAGAGGCTATTCTGTTATGGCTTCATTTTTGAATTTGCAACTGTTAGGGTTAGGGTTTGAGGAAAGTCAAAGTCAAAGTCAACGGAATGGTTTGACTATTTTTGCACCTGTGGATGAAGTAATGGTTGATTATTCGGATCGAATTCCGGATTACCCGTCGTTGTTTCTACGACACGTGTTGCCGTGTAAGGTTTCGTTGAACGAGCTTGTTAGTATTGAAAACGGGTCGGTTTTGAGTGTGGGTACTTTTCTGAGTGGTTTTCGGGTTAATGTTACGAGAGCTGGTGTTACATTGAAGGCTAATGAAGTTAACATTGTGTTTCCGGATATGTATTATAGTGATTGGCTTGTGATTCATGGTGTTAGTGATGTTATTTCGGTACTTGAGCTGGAAGAAGATTTTGACGAGTCGGATGGTGATTTGAGTGAGCCGATTAGTCCTGTTGGTTCGAGTCGAGGGCCTGATGGTGACTTGTGAGTATGGTTTGTTTTTACTGTTTTGGTTTAGGGCTAAATTTGTTTTGAAATGGTGTACTATGGACTATACTGAACTTGTAGTTTGTAGATTAATAACGCATTTTCGAATTACATGTTTTTCTAATCGGCGATCGTTACATAATATTAGTGAGATTAATTGTGCTAACGAGTTTCTGGTGTTTGATCTTAAGAGGTGTTTAGGCATTTGATCAGTGGTTTAGAAACTTTTGTTAGACTAAGTGAAAGTTTACACAGATATAGAACTTAACTCAAAATGTTAAAAAGTTATTGATGTTTTGAGTTGGGCCAATATGTTTAGTCTGTAGTATAACAATAGTAATTTTTGTGCACTAAACTACTACCAGTATGGACTTCTGTCTGCTGTCAATTGAATATTTTAAACACAATGAACATTTTTTTAAAATTTGATTCAAGTGTTTCACCACATATATAATTTGAACTAGTTAACTTAGTTATAATCAAATATGACATAATTAAAGATTTGTATAAGTGATGTCTAGTCAAATGTCATTATAGTTCACACTTCCTAACACCACATTTGCTATTAATAATTCTAAACCATTGTGGTTAAGTAATGATTCGTTTGGACAACAAGTAGGTAAATGGATCATGAAAAATAAAGGAATGAACTTATGTCCCAATTTTACGGTTCCCTCGCCCTCTTCTTGTTCTTCGGCGACTGCAAATGATCGAAAATCCATCGATGAAGGAAAAAACCTAGATTACGATAATTTAATTTCCGGTTTTGCAATGATTAATGAATAATTAGAATTGAGCTAAGTTGTTAAATAAATTTTAATTGCATATATATATAGTTTATAGAAGAAGGCAATAAAAAAACTAGAGCATGCAATGGAAGTGGACTACACACTAGGAATACACTAACTCGTTTTTTCAATGATTAATTAAGTAGTTTGATTTGCTTTTTGCAGATATACAATATCCACTATCAACTTAAGCCCAAAAGCTTTTTCAAGTATGGTCTCATGACAAATCATTTTGTCATAAAAAATTATCTACCTTTTTGGGGACAATACCCACATACACATATCAGTTATCACTTTCAATCATGTGTGTATATCTCATGATGATGAGCAAAATATAATGAGATGGTGAGTTTTTTTTGGCTGGTTGTATATATATTGATGCATCTTTTTACTACTTTACGGAATAACTTTATTATAGCAG
>LBNU01003536.1:94279-104295 GCA_014162995.1 Artemisia annua | reverse complement strand
ATGGCCTAGATCCATTTGGGACGTGGTCAGCTTGTAAAACTCTCTGGGCCGTCTCTCTTTAACTTAACACGTGACGGCCTACATTTTCTAACACCTGACGCCGTCAGGTGTAAATTCTTGAAATCTTTCTGGCCTGTCGTTTGATAATTGAATTTAACTCTTTTGTCATCCTTACTGACGGCGTCACCTTGTGACTCCTGACGCCGTCAGGTTGTAATTTCCAGCTTCTTTGTGACTTTGTCGTTTTCTTCACTTTTATGCTCCAAAAACGTCCAAATATGCATGTTTTCCAGAATTCCTCTCAAAAGTACCTAAAATGACAAAAGGAACGATTTAGGGCAATATTTGATCACATTTATACGAATTAGGGCTTAAATGACCCCCTAAAAGCGTAACACTTTTCGTCTCATCACTTCTACATCTAAATAACCTAATAAGGATGGTAATATGGTCAAGAATACAAATGTATTTGAGGTACTAAATGGTTTGAATAAGAATAACTCGGGTAATGTGGATCCTAAGTCCATCTTGGGTTTTGTTGGTGGTAGTCTTGTTAGTTCTCCTAACGAGGTTAATGTAGGGAACTTGGGCAAAAAAGTGAATGATAATACTTTGGTTAGTTCTCCAAACATGGTCCAATTCACTGTTATGACATTAGTGGCTACTACTCAACCGTCATTGGTTGGTATTACTCAACCTGGGACTCCATCCGTGGATAATTGTAATCTAAGTCCTATTTCCTTAATCAGCAAAATTAAAGATATTGAAAAACGTATGCTAAGAGGAAGCTCGTAACAGTGGGTGATGATGACAGCAAAACCTGTGGGAACAAGCAATAACCGAGTCCGTCGAGTTTTAATGATGATGAAGATAGCGAGGGTGAAGTGGAACATGTTTATGATGAAACTGGGACTTTTATGGCGTCTAAGTTAAGTAGGAGTGGATACGGGACCAAGAGCTTGTAGGAACCCTGGAAGGAATCTAAGGATTAAGATCCATATGATTCAGATGATTTATATGATGATGATGAGTGCAATGATCATGATCTAACCGAAGATCAATTGGCGTTCTGTGACACTTGAGATATCAAGATTTAGGGGCGGATGAAATCATAGGTTATGGTTTGAGTCGTTTTAAGTCAAATGTAATTTAGTTATAGTCGTTACTTCATTTGTAAAAGTAGTTTTTTGTTATGTTAGCGCTTACGGCCTATGTAATGGGCTAACATGTGAAATTTCACCAATAGCCGTTGTACTTAAACGTTTTTTAGAGTAATACATTTATGAGAAAACCCTTTACCAGAAAATAATAAAACTAAATTCTTATCAAGATAAGATAAAGAAAATAACATAAATACAAACAAGTCACCTCCCACTTGTCAATGATTTACTTATACAGTGCAAAACAAATAGTTTACACAAAATAGAAAATTCATGAAATCAATTATATAAAAACATAAGCTATTAATTATTTTATCTTACCATATTCGTAAATGATTGTTGGGGGCAAATTGGAAAGGTCTAGATGTCTAGTAGTAGTAACAGAATGGAAGATGCCCAGATATTGTTATGTTTCACAAAACTATAATCCAGATAGATGTTTAACATTAGTACAACCTCTCCCACTAGGGGCGATTTTTTTCCCCTAACTTCTCCTAATCGATTTCATCAAATCTGCTCTAAATCATTCGATTCTTGTAATGATTTGACTCCTCCTTGTAATCAAACATCGTGTTTATTATTAGGATTTTCAATCGTTATAAGTTTTTGATGGGTTAGATCGTTTATGGTGTAATCGCTATTAGGGTTGTTAGGGTTTAAAATCGTTTTTAGGGATCTTTTATAATCGTTCTATCATTCTTATCCTTTATTGATCGTTAGTGATTTAATCTCTTATTCTTAATCGTTAATCATATTCTGTTTTGGCAGAACTTGATTCGTTTTTTGAGGGATTACTTCATCTTGGTATATCTAATCGTTCCTTATCTTTCCTTTTATCCAATAGTCGGTTTCATTCTACATCTCTTAATCGACTTTGTTTTCTTTAAGGACGATTATTGGATCGACTTTTTTGTAAGGTCGATTTATTATTTGCTGCTCCTTCATTATTGTAATCGATTCCCAATATTAGGGTTTCGATTTTTTACAGCAGATTTGTTAGGTTCTGGTTCTTAATTCCTAACTAGGCTCGGTTAGAGTTTGGTTATACTTTGGATTATGTAAGTTGGATTCTACTATCCATTCTATTATGTAAGTGTATTTATGATGCTGATCGTGTGGTTTTTCCACTATTAAGTTCTGAGGATTTAAGTGGGTTTGGGAGAGTGATTGTCATGGTCTTCATGTGTAAGTCAAGTTTGTTTGGTTCTTTTTCAAANAGATAGATGTTTAACACAGTTTCCAGATTTAGACTAGTGTAACTAAAAACAATTTCTAAGATACGATTGCCCAAACATAGACTATACCTTATGTATCTATCTATATCTATATTTATATAATGACTTAGTTTCATGCTATAAATGAAAAGTGTTTATGATTATAAAATAATAAATATTATATATATTTTCGAAATATATTTTTTAAATCATATAATAACTAAAAGTACTGCAAGTATAATTATTATAAATGAGTGACTATATTACATATTTTATAAATATATCTTATATAAATTTATAATAGTATATAGAAATTGAGTTCCACTCAATAAACTCATGTATTAGTTATTATAAAATAATAATTATAAATATAGTTTATACATATGTTTTATATATTTATATAACAATATGAATTAAATGAAGCTATAAAGTTAGGGTCAAAATAAGTTTTTGATATAATAGACTCTTTTTGGAAAAAATTGTTTTCGAACAATCTTTTAAAACATCATGTATACTAGATTTTTAAGTAGATATATGCTGTTAAAGTTGAACTTTTTATTACAAATAACAAGATATGTGCATGACGCGTGTTTACAAGACTAGTTTAACATACAATTTAGGGACTTCATGTAGCAAATAAATACACTTTCGGTCCCAATTTAATTGTATAAATTCTCACATTTTGGTTACCACTCGTAAATTATTTTAAAATGTGACGAAAGAATAACATTTAAATATGTATCCGGTAACTACGTAAACAAGAATAATGTGCTGATTTTTATTTAAATATAAAATCAAGATCATCGAGTATGATTACAGTACGTAAATTCATATGAAATCCATTGACAGATATTCTGGCACTGAGTGTAATACATGTGTATTCACATTTCTTAACACTTGCAACTGTAAAATGCCTTTGCTGAAATTTTGTGGCACGGAATGAATAATGGATATATGGATACTTTAAATCTTTCTATTCTTATTTAATTTTTTATTCCCATTGTTAACTATGTTAGTAACAATTATTAAAAAAGCGCATTTTTAACCAGCAGCTAGTTTTTAGATATACTCCGATGATCTTGAGTTTGTTAAGCACTATACATGTACTTTCGTTGTAAACAAGTTCCTGTCTTGTTAAAATTAAAATAAACATTAGAGTATGACAAATTAAACACGTAGAATTTTAATAACATTTCAGCGAAATCGCAAGAAGCAAAATAGTCAAAATTACTGACTCTAATTCACATTTGTATTTTATTTTTGTAGTTTTTAGACGATCAAAATATCATAGACGATCAAAATTTATTCGAGTTATTAATTTTGCTATGAAACTCACCATAACCTATATAAATGCTACTAGTAATAACTAATGCAATATAGATTTTACATACTTCAAGCTAAAAACATAAAATGATAGCATTCGCTAGAAAAAACATAAAAACATCTTTCATCATTCTTTTTGTTCAATCAGAACATATAGAAAAAGCAACAAAAAAACATAACTTAAACAAAAGGTAGAAAAACATAAGACAACTAATCAAGATTTTATTCTAATAACTTTCTGCTTATCCATCCACTTGAATCTTCAGCAAAAGCTATGGAAGTGCGCTGTACTGATCATTGAAATCATTCCACCCTTGAATCTCACCATTCCAGTTATTCATGCTTCCGTTTTCATAGTTTGCAATCGTAACGGCGTCGCTTTGAGCTATCCCATTCGCTTGATCCACATTAACCTGTGCATAATTTCCGTCAAAGAACCATTCGGTCTCCAAACTACCACCATCTCTTCTTAAATCGCTTGTCATAGAGGTCTGTGAGGGTTTTGAAGTTTCCAGATTTTGAAACAAAATGGGCTGTAGTTTTTGAGCTTGAGAGTCCATAGCAATCTGGTTTTGCGGCTCAGTTTGGCCTCCAACTCCACCAATGCCACTAAACAATGATGCAAGTCTTTGTTGCTGCAGCTTCCAGTGTAAATCTTGGTTGAGAGAACTTAAGGACTCAATAGAAGAAGCAAGATTATTAGTAATACCAAACTCTGGAAAACTTGTTAATCCTCCATGCAATAGATGAGAATGATCTTGTTTAATTAAAGGGAACTTTAGCCTTAATGATTCAAGATTCATGAAAGGAGGAGGGTTGATTGATGAAGTGGACGACGAGAATTGGTTTAGACCATTAAGTTGAAAGTCCATGGCGGGTGGTGAAAGACCTGTGAACAAACTAAGCCCTCCAATTTCCAAAGACGACAAGTCTCTTGAAGAACTTGATCTCGTCTTCTTCTTCCTACAACCTCCACCAATTGGAACATTTCGAAGGGCGCCACCTTTGGTCCAGTACCTTCGACAAGTCTTGCAAAAGTGTCTTGGTTGTGTGAGACTGTAGTTATTGTAATAGCAAAATTTTGTGTTTGGTGAATCACATCTGGGACATTTGGGAATTTGTTCTGGTGGTTTCAAAGTAGACGTTTTCTCAACGCCACTTGTAGCACCACCAGCAGAGGTATGAGATTCATCTTTGGTAGGTTGTGCTGGTGGAGTGGTGTTGTCTAGAGACATGATAAAAAAGGATTAAATCTAGAAAAAATAAGCCCTAATTGGAATTTAAGTATGAGAGAGAATTAATGAGTTCCTATAGAAGAGACAAAGATAGAAGGAATTGATTGGTTTCATGTATGAGTTTGAAAATAGTTATGATGGAAGAGGAGGATGTTGATGGGTGCTTGTGAACTTCATCAATTAAGGAGAAGAAAGCTTCTATTTTCTCTAAGAATTATAGGCTGTCTTTTGATGGTTACATCTTAGGTTATATATATACTACACAAAAAACACACACACAGTAAATAAATAAATACAAAAATAAATATATCACATTTTTTATTAATGGTATTCGATTACCCATTGCTTTATTTAGTATATACGTACTCTTGAGTCTTGAAGACGACAAACAATACTTTTCATGTGAGAAACTGGTGATGTATTATGATAAGCTGAAACAAATCTATAGATGATACGCAACTGTATATTCAAATTTGATTTTATTATCGAGTAGAATAAAATTGTATATTCAAATTTAATTATTTAATTAGTTTGTGTAAATTATGACATGGTTATAATACTTGTGTGCTTATTAATCCTAACTTCTAAATTTTTATGTGTGATTACAATTTATATCAAAATTTTCAAGTTGTGTGCGTACTAACAACTTGTATCTTACTTGTGATTTATTTTCAAAACTGCAATTTTTGGACACTTTTAGACCATCTATTTTGTAACATGTCATAAATTCTTTTAATTAAACTTGAACACACAACCAGTTGGTAATCAGTACAGATACTATTAACTCAAATGTCTTCGCTCTAACAATTTAACTGTATATAGTATTGAACAAAATTTTTTGTTTTTGTGGTTACTTTCTTTAAAATTCATCTTTTTAGGGTACTATTTGACATTTTTGCCCTACGGTGAATTTTTTTTTTATAAGCTAAAAGGGGCAAAAATGTCCAAAAAACGAAATGGTGGCAAATATAATACTTGTTTTAATAATTTAATCATTTATTTATACTTTTTTAATCAATGTCTATTTCAAATTATTAGTTGCTTGCAAATATGTGCTAAAAAATTTGAGAGTGAGACACTAATTTTAATTTTTTTTCTTTTTTCTTTTTTGTGATAAAATGTCGTTTTCATTCTTTTCATTTAGCTTTAGAGAGTTGAATTCAATATATACTTCATATTCTCTAAATACTTAAAAAAAAATTATCAAGATTAAAAAAGTCACTTTTTATTGTTTTATAAAAATTATCTAACAAACGATAAATCGTTAAGCGATATCAATATACAATCACGACGAGATTTTTTATTTTTTATTTTTTTTATTTATTTTTTTTCATTCAATAGACATGAACTTTGATATACATCTGATTAACTATTTTTTTCAAGTTTTGTTTTAGTGTTACAACTTACAACTTGCGTCTGAAAAATCAGATGTGAATTGAATGTTAGGAATAACGTGTGATTTCACAAGTCACATGTGAATTTCATAAAATCACATGTGATTTTAAAATAAAAAATCGCATGAGATTTTTCAGACGTAAATATCGACACCCAGTAAAAAAAAGTAGAAAAAAAGTTCTTTGAAAGTATATAGTAGTACCCTCTATAGAAGTATGATTTAACTCTCGTTGTGAAGGTATGATTCTTTTCGCGTAACGATTAACGATTTGTGAGATATTTTATTTTTTAAAAATAATATAAAAAATAGGGTTTTTTTTTTTTTTTTTAAGAAAAGAATGAATAACTAAAATTAATTCATTAGGTCCTTAAAAATTTGACATATACATTGAACTTTTTTTTATCGTTATACAAATGCTTAATAACATTTCGATACAAACATAAGATTATACGACCCGGTTAGGGGTTGTATCGAGATAAGGCACCACTTTTAGCGTGTGTGAGCTCCTTAAGAAAATAAAGAGAAAAACTAGAGATTTGTTTATCTTAAACTTTGATTGATTCATCCATAATAATGATTCCGTATATGTATAACCGAATAACCCTAGCTTGTAAAACAAGCCAAACATAAAAACGTATCTAAATAATGACACTTTCCTAATAAGACACAAAGACATATCATAAATAAATATAACATGACATAAAGCCCAGGGCGTATCATTTCCCACTCCTTCGAAATCACCTTATCCTCAAGGTGTGGTCTTGAAAAATTTCTCTTGATTCCGGGATCCCATATCTTAATCCTAATCCTAGTCCTATCTTCCATTCCCGTAGTTCTCCTGCCTTCCGCTACCGCAACCAACACCTTTTTCCTCTTCCAACTTCCACTACCTTGGACATAACACAAAACCATTCTTCCGCCTTCCGCTACTCATGTAGTAACACTCCCCACTCCTTCAAAAATCACCTTGCCCTCAAGGTGATACAAAGAATATGCAGATTGAGAGTCTGTTAATTCCTCGCTTAAATTCAAATTTATTTCATCCAAATGACTATCAAATTCACCACCTCCATCCTTAAGTATCGATATCACTATATTCGACTCATCTTCGTCAACCATACATGCTTCACCAACACCCATAACAACATCTTCCACATTTTCTTTCTTTTTCTTTTCTTTTATTTTTTTTTCCCTAGAAATTCGCTAAACTCACTACAATCTTTCATGCTTTCCACATTACTTTCACAAATATTAAAAACATCGTTTATCGCGCTACTAACCTCAACAACACCAATATCTTCATTAGCATCTAAGGACTCTTTAGTCACATATGGAGCTTCTTCATTTGGCCATGATAGAACGATATCTAATTTGTCTTCAATGTTCATATTTTTTCCACCAATTATCTCAAAAGGAACCTCCAGTATACGGGCTATGAAGCAGGCTTCTCCTAAAGTTGTAGGCGCTAACCTTCAGTGTGCACATTAAAGAAGCGGGTTAAGTCTCGAGATATAAATTGATTTAAGTAAAGATTCTGAGATCCTCGTTACTTGATTTATAAGAATCTAAAAATCATTCTCGTATTTGGCCACCGTACCCATATGCAAAAGCTTAAATAGTGCATATTTCGCGTCCCGATAACATCCGCTCGATGCCATGAACATTAACTCGAAAAATAAAAAAAAAAACAAATTTTTTTTCGATGAACAATACCGTTGTGAACAGTAACTCCGACGAATAATGCGCGTGAATAGTGATCGATGAATAGTACCGTGAATAGTATTGTGAACAGTAACTTTTTTATTTATTATTATTATTATTATTATTATTATTATTATTATTATTATTATTATTATTATTATTATTATTATTATTATTATTATTATTTTGTGATTGGAACCCTAATCAAAAACCCTCTCAACGTGAGCTCTCAATGAAAGCACCAATTGATATGACCCGGTTAGAGGTTGTGTCGGGATAAGGCACCCCTTTTAGCGTGTGCGAGCTCCTTAAGAAAATAGAGAGAAGAAGTAGAGATTTGTTTATCTTAAACTTTGATGGATTCATCCATAATAATGATTCGGTATATATAACCGAATAACCCTAGTTTGTAAAACAAGACAGACATAAAGACATATCTAAACAATGACACTTTCCTAATACGACACAAAGACATATCCTAAATAAATATCACACGACATAAACCCAGGGCATAAGATCAGAGGCCTAAAAAAGTTAGAGAACCTATGCGATCGCAAATGTAAAAAAATTAGAGAACCTAAATAAATAATACATGACATAAAGTTGGATGGAAGTTTAAAGACAAGTTGTGCTCACACTCCTTTCCAAATACAAAAGCTTACTTTATAAAAGATAAAAAGTGCCATTTAAGTTTAGCTTGCGAGCTAATGACTTTATATCACACATTTATTTACCATTAGACTAGTTTGGGCGTTACAATTTTGGCAATGCATGATATAAATGCAGGGATAGATTGACATGCTGAACTGATGAGCAAAATTTTGATGTACAGGTTATTCTCATTTACTTAGTTATTAACTATAAAGTTAACATTTGAGTAACATATCTGTTAAAAATGATTTACACTTACATAATTTAAGGCATAATAATTCTTTTTCGATGTTTAATTGTTATTAGATATTATCAAATAATTATACCCAAGTTCAAGTATTTGCGAAAAACACTTGGATTGAATGACAATATAAGTAATTTGATACCCTCAGCAAACTAAAACACAAAACTAAAGTCATTGTGTTTAATAAAGAACTATTTCTATACTATTGCCAACAATTTCTATTGGGAAAAAACACCTTGGCAATGAAATTAAAAATGAAACTGTATAATGTTTAAGAATAGAATTATTTAATTTCACATTATTATTATTATATTATTATTATTATTGTTATTATTATTATTATTATTATTATTATATTGAAACCTAATAAATTTACATAAAGTTAGATGGGAGTTTAAACACAAGTTGTGCTCCCACTCCTTTCTAAATATAAAAACTTACTTTATAAAAGATAAAAAGTGCCATTAAAGTTTAGCTTGCGAGCTAATGACTTTATAACAGAACATTTGTTTACCATTAGACAAGTTTGGGCGTTACAATTTTGGCAATGCATGACATAAATGCAGGGATAGATTGACATGCTGAACCGACGAACAAAATTTTGATATACACGTTATTCTCATTTACTTAGTTATTAACTAGAAAGTTAACACTTGAGTAAAATATTTGTTAACAATGATATACACTTACATAATTTTAGGCATAATAATCTTTTCGATGTTTAATTATTATTAGATATTATCAAATAAATATATCCAAGTGTTTGCGGAAAAAACATTTGGAATTGAATGACAATAAAAGAATGTGATATATCCTCAGCAAACTTAAACACAAAACCAAAGTCATTGAGTTTAAGTAAGAAATATTTCTATACTATTGCCAACAATTCTTTAGGGAAAAACACCTTGGCAATTGAAATTAAAAATTAAACTGTATAATCTTTAAGAATAGAAATTATTTAATTTCACATTATTATTATTATTATTATTATTATTATTATTATTATATTATTATTATTTATTTATTATTATATTATTATTTATTATATATGTTCGATTACTATATATACTATTACTATACTATTACTAATTA
>LBNU01003536.1:57593-94079 GCA_014162995.1 Artemisia annua | reverse complement strand
ATTATTATTATTATTATTATTATTATTATTATTATTATTATTATTATTATTATTATTATATTGAAACCTAATAAATTTACATAAAGTTAGATGGGAGTTTAAACACAAGTTGTACTCCCACTCCTTTCTAAATATAAAAACTTACTTTATAAAAGATAAAAAGTGCCATTAAAGTTTAGCTTGCGAGCTAATGACTTTATAACAGACATTTGTTTACCATTAGACAAGTTTGGGCGTTACAATTTTGGCAATGCATGACATAAATGCAGGGATAGATTGACATGCTGAACCGACGAACAAAATTTTGATATACACGTTATTCTCATTTACTTAGTTATTAACTATAAAGTTAACACTTGAGTAAAATATTTGTTAACAATGATATACACTTACATAATTTTAGGCATAATAATTCTTTTTCGATGTTTAATTATTATTAGATATTATCAAATAAATATATCCAAGTGTTTGCGGAAAAAACATTTGGAATTGAATGACAATAAAAGAATGTGATATCCTCAGCAAACTTAAACACAAAACCAAAGTCATTGAGTTTAAGTAAGAAATATTTCTATACTATTGCCAACAATTTCTTTAGGGAAAAACACCTTGGCAATTGAAATTAAAAATTAAACTGTATAATCTTAAGAATAGATATTTTAATTTCACATTATTATTATTATTATTATATTATTATTATTATTATTATTATATTATTATATATATTATTATTATTATTATTATTATATTATATTATTATTATTATTATTATTATTACTATCTATTACCTAATTACTTTACTATTACATACTAGACTATTATTATATATATTCATTTAGAATCATAATACAGCTTACGACAAATGGATGCGAGTCTGCAACAAAGCGTGTGCTCTGCACTCAAAATGAGATTTCAGGAAGGGTGGATTATGAACCCCGCCCCTCTTTCGAAGACCAGCTTTTATTATTATTATTATTATTATTATTATTATTATTATTATTATTATTATTATTATTATTATTATTATTATTATTATTATTATTATTATTATTATTATTATTATTATTATTATTATTATTATTATTATATTGAAACATAATAAATTTACATAAAGTTGGATGGAAGTTTAAACACAAGTTGTGCCCACACTCCTTTCTAAATACAAAAGCTTACTTTATAAAAAATAAAAAGTGCCATTTAAGTTTAGCTTGCGAGCTAATGACTTTATGTTGGGTTTTAGGATTCTACTTCTGAGAAACTGTCTAAATGTCAATCTGCTGCTGTATACTGAATCTACTTCTAAGATGCTGAATCTGCTGCTAGTGTGAAAGTACTGCTAGAAGAATTGCAAGACTCTACTACTCAGAGATTATTATAGAAACGTGTCTTGTAATTGTAGTAAAGATTGTATAAATATTCTATGTGTTTAGAATATCTTTTGATTGTGTAAGAAGTAATTGTACAACCGTGTAGGGTTCCTTGTCTATAAAAGGAGATCCCTAGGGTTAGAACATGTACGTGTCTGTGAAAAAGTCGAATCACTTCAAGGTTGTAAACCCTAGCATTGTTAGAGTGCTCGTATTAATATATTGAAGTGTTTAAGTTTGATAACATTTTTCTTGTGTTCATCTTAAGTTAAACAATATATTCCGCGTGTTGTTTAAGTTTATTACAATTCAAGTAAGCTTCTATATAAGATCTACTGCTCAACTGGGATCAACAAGTGGTATCAGAGCTTGTGATCTAGAAGCTGTGATCAAGAAGAACTCAAGTACTCTTAAACTCTGTTCATAACCTCAACTAAAGCCATGGGTGATTACACGCATATGGTTACTGCCTCCAAGGTGCCAATGCTCAAGCAAGGGGAATATGAGCTTTGGAAGATGCGAATTAGGCAATATATGCGCATGATTGACTACAAGATGTGGAATGTTGTTCTGGAAGGTGACAAATTCCCTGTGGTTGTCGATGGGAAGGAGGTACCCATCAAAAGCAAGGAAGATGAAGATCAAAGGAAGCTGGAGATCAAGACTCACAGTATTCTCATGATGGGAATACCTAATTAGTTTCAGCTTGATTTTGAAAGCTGTGAAACTGCTGAGACTCTTATGGATGCTGTTGAGACAAGGTTTGGTGGCAATGATGCTACTAGAAAGTCAAGGAAGAATGTCTTAAAGCATCAGTTTGAAAACTTCACTGCTTTGAGTGGAGAGAATCTTGATGGTACCTATAACAGGCTTCAAAAGCTTATAAGCCACTTGAAGCTTGTGGGCTACACAGTTCATGAAGAAGATATTAATCTCAAGTTTCTCAGAAGTCTTGCACCCGAATGGAGCATGCATACTGTTGTGTGGAGAAACAAAGCTGATATTGAAACAATGAGCTTGGATAATCTATACAACAATTTGAAAGTATATGAATCTGAGATGAACATCTCATCTAGTTCATCTACTTCATCCTCTGCTTCTCAAAATATAGCTTTTGTGTCTTCTAAAACTTCTAACTCTTCAGACACTCACTCTGCTGCTTATGGTGTATCTGCAAGAGATTCCCAAGAAGACTGAAGATGAGTCAAAGCCTTCCACTGCTTTGGTGTCTTGTGATGGGTTAGGTGACTATGACTGGAGTGACATGGCTGGAGAAGAACCACATCAAGGTTTCATTGCTGAAGTGAACACTCAAGGGCATAACTTTGCTCTTATGGCCAATGCTTCTTCATCATCTGGTTCTGACTCTGTAGTATCCAATGAGTCAAATGATTCTACTTGTTCTTTTCAATCTCGTGTTGACACTATAGAAGAACTTAAAGCTAAGAATGATAGTCTTAGGCAAGAAGTTGAGTCCCTAAAACTTGATAACTTAGGTTATAAAGTAGGAATTCAAAATGTTGAAAGAAGACTTGAATATCTTAAAGAGATGAAGTTTGAATATGTTGATAGAATTAATATACAGGATGGTGAGCTTTTTGTTGAAAATACTGAGATTGAAACACTTAAAAGAAAATTAACATAAGCAGAACAAGCTAGAGATGAGGCTCTTACAGATAAAGATAAACATATTGTAAGAGTTGAAAAACAAAAGTTTGCTTCAACTGCCATAGTTCATACTATTAATTGTCAATTAATGAGAAGAGGAAGTGGGATAGGATACAATGAAGTAGCTCCTCCAATGAAATGTGCCTTTGCACCACCAGGAAAGGAGTTATCCTTCATTAGTATAACAGAGGATATCAAACCCAGTGAAGAAACCAGTAATGTGCCTATTCAAACAACTAGGATTGATAATAAAAAGTTTTCTGATGAACCTATCATTGAAGATTGGGTTCAGATAGTGAGGATGAACAGACTGAGCCAACACTAAGTGTTAAACAGGAAGAAATTCCTAAAGTTGATGAGTCTAGACTTAAATAGGTTAAGTTCCTGAAACATGTGCTAGGTCATAATATGTCTAGAAAAGTTGTTGAATAAAATGAGGTACCTAGACATTGTATGAAAAGGTTTGATAACAAGCCTAGGGGTAATCAAATAAATTTCAAGAACCTAGTTTCTCACAAATTAGGTAATGATTTTCAGTTAAGGAAGAAGGCATGTTATAAATGTGGTAGTTTTGAGCATCTCATTGCAAATTGTAAGGATTACCAAAACCTGTTTGGAACCAACATACAAGAGTGAATCATCAAAAATTTTCAAAAAGGACTCACTCTCCTTCCAAAAGACAAATGGTTCCAAGAGCAGTTTTATTGAGATCTGGTGTCACTAGATCCATTGTAACTTCTCAACCCAGCAGGCCTTTTCATAATAAAACAACTGGTTCTACTGCTAGTCCAAAAGTAGACTCTGCTGCTAAGGCAAACGACTCTACTGCTGTTCCAAAAGTCATAACAGATACAGTTGTTGGAAATCATCTTTATAATGTAAAGGCCTCAGCTTGCTGGACTTGGAAACCTAAATCAAATGTTTTACCTAAAGTTTCCAACACCAGCAGTGCATCAATGGACCTCACCAAGTATAACTATATTGATGCACAGGGCAGATCCAAGTCAGTGATGGCTTGGGTCAAAAAGAGAAACTGATTTNGGAAATCATCTTTATAATGTAAAGGCCTCAGCTTGCTGGACTTGGAAACCTAAATCAAATGTTTTACCTAAAGTTTCCAACACCAGCAGTGCATCAATGGACCTCACCAAGTATAACTATATTGATGCACAGGGCAGATCCAAGTCAGTGATGGCTTGGGTCAAAAAGAGAAACTGATTTCTCTACTTTTTATGTGCAGGGCAATCTTCAAGATGATCTAAAGGACAAAGGAATTGTTAATAGTGGTTGCTCTGGACATATGACAGGAGACATATCCCAACTTAAGGATTTTGAGCCAATGGAGAATGGTGGATATGTTGCCTTTGGTAATGATGTCAATGGAGGAAATATTATAGGTACTGGTACAATCAAAACAAGTAGTTTGGATTTTGAAAAAGTGTTCCTTGTGGATGGACTTAAGTTCAACCTCTTTAGTGTCTCACAGATGTGTGACAAAAGGAATTTTGTTCTTTTTACTGACACTGAATATCTTATCCTTTCTCCTGACTTTAACTTGCCAGATGACAAATTGTGCTACTAAGAGTCCCTAGATCTGATAACATATACAGTGATCATATAAAGAACATAGTTCCCAAAAGAGCTTTAACTTGTCTACTTGCAAAGGCCACTATTGATGAATCCAAATTATGGCATAGGAGACTTGGACATTTGAATTTCAAAACTATGAATAAATTGGTCAAAAGAAATCTTGTGAGAAGATTACCTTCAAAAGTTTTGAAAATCTTGAAACCTGTGTTGCCTGTCAAAAGGGTAAACAACACAGAGTGTCTTTTAAGTCCAAAGTTGTTAATACCATTACCAAGCCTTTACATTTGCTTCATATGGATTTATTTGGACCTGTTTATGTGAATAGTCTGAATAGGAAGCAATATTGCCTAGTTGTCACAGATGATTTTAGCAGGTTTACATGGGTGTTCTTTCTAGTTTCTAAAGATGAAACCACTGAGATTCTAAAAGAATTCATTACTAGAATAGAAAACCTAATAAATCATAAAAGTTAAGATAATCAGATGTGATAATAGAACTGAATTTAAGAATTATGCTATAAATCAGTTCTGTGTGGGTAAGGGTATTTTAAGACAATACAGTGTTGCTAGAACTCCTCAACAAAATGGTGTAGCAGAGAGGAGAAATAGGACATTGATTGAGGCTGCTAGGACTATGTTGTCAGACTCTAATTTACCTATACCTTTTTGGGCTGAAGCAGTGAACACTGCCTGCTTTGTGCAAAATAGGAGTAAGGTAGTTAAGCCTCACAATAAGACCCCTTATGAATTATTCCATGGTAAAAAGCCAATGATAGCTTTCTTTAGACCATTCGGGTGTCCTATTACCATCTTAAATACCTAAGACCAGTTAGGCAAGTTTGATGAGAAGGCTGATGAAGGTTATTTTGTTGGATACTCCATAAATAGTAGAGCTTTCAGGGTTTACAACAAGAGAACCAAGTTTGTAGAGGAGAATTTGCATATTAAGTTTGATGAGAATAAACCTAAAACTGCAAAGAGAGAACCTGAGTGGCTGTTTAACATTGATATGCTAACCAAAACCATGAATTATGAGCCAGTGATTGCAGGTGTAGATACTAACCATGATGCAGGTACAAAAGACACTGTTTCTGCAGCTAAAAATGCAAAGAAATCCACACCTCAAGAAGAATTTGTTTTGGTTGAAAAATGGAAGCTTGGTCCAACTATCATTCCCACTCAGGAGACCAAAAGCTCACAAGATGATCATTCTCCCAAAGGAGATGGGGGGGGGGAGGTATGAAATCATCTAGTGAAGCACCGGTGGTCAATGATGAGCCACTTTTGGATGGTGTCACAAAGGAAACTACTTCTAGCAGTAGTTTGTCTGATTCTGCTGCTACACCTGCAGATAACTCTGCTGCTGAGCAAATTGCTTCTCCAGAAACACTTAAGTTTCCTACAGTTGACACACAAGGAATATCCTTGGTTGATACATCTTCTCAAGATGATCCAGAGATGCCTGGATTGACTGAAATATATGAAGATACAGATGATGAAGCTCTTGATGGTGAAATTTTTGGTGCTCAAACTGACTTCAACAAAACAGAACTCAACATTCCTGTCAGTCCTACAAAGACACAAGAATTCATAAGCATCATCCAAAAGAAAATATTTTGGGTGATCCATCATCAAATGTTCAAACAAGGAATAAGACAAAGGAACTGCTTCACAAAGGTTTCTTTGCTAGATCTTTACATCAAAGATATAGCCATAAAGATCTACAGAATTGCCTTTTTGCTTGTTTTCTATCACAAATAGAACACAAGAATGTGTATAAAGCCTTACAAGAAGCAAGTTGGGTAGAAGCAATGCAGGAAGAACTTCTCCAATTTAGGATACAAGAAGTTTGGACCTTGGTTGATCTACCTAATGGGAAGAGGGCTATTGGGACTAAATGGGTTTTCAGATGCAAAAGAGATGAAAGAGGCATTGTGATTGGAAACAAAGCAAGATAGTTGCTCAGGGATACACAACAAGAAGGCATTGATTATGATGAAGTATATGCACCTATGGCAAGGATTGAGGCCATTAGACTATTTTGGCATTTGCTTCATATAAAGACTTTGTAGTGTATCAAATGGATGTGAAAGGTGCTTTTCTGTATGGGGAAATCAAAGAGGAGGTTTATGTGTCACAAACACCTGGTTTTGAAGATCTAAATTTCCCTGACAAGGTTTATAGAGTTGAAAAAGCACTGTATGGTCTGCATCAAACTCCCAGGGCATGGTATGAAAAGTTGTCAACCTACTNTGATTATGATGAAGTATATGCACCTATGGCAAGGATTGAGGCCATTAGACTATTTTGGCATTTGCTTCATATAAAGACTTTGTAGTGTATCAAATGGATGTGAAAGGTGCTTTTCTGTATGGGGAAATCAAAGAGGAGGTTTATGTGTCACAAACACCTGGTTTTGAAGATCTAAATTTCCCTGACAAGGTTTATAGAGTTGAAAAAGCACTGTATGGTCTGCATCAAACTCCCAGGGCATGGTATGAAAAGTTGTCAACCTACTTGCTAGACTGTGGTTATACTAAGGGTAGAATTGATAAAACTTTGTTCATTAAGAAGAATAAAGATGATATTTTGCTGGTTCAAGTCTATTTTGATGACATCATCTTTGGTTCTACAAGCAAAGCTATGTGTGAGGAGTTTGAGAAGATAATGAAAGACAAGTTTTCCATGAGCTCTATGGGAGAACTTACCTTATTTTTGGGGTTACAAGTGAAACAAAAGGAAGATGGCATATTTATTAGCCAAGATAAATATGTGGCTGATATTTTGAAGAAGTTTGGATTCACAGATGCCAAGCCTGCAAAGACTACTATGGAAAAAGACAAACCATTGCTTAAAGATGAAGAAGGCAAAGATGTGGATGTTCATGTGTACAGATCAATGATTGGTTCATTGATGTATCTTACAGCATCAAGACCAGACATTATGTTCTCTGTCTGTGCATGTGCAAGATTTCAAGTTACTCCTAAAGAATTACATCTCAATGTAGTCAAGAGAATTTTTAGATACTTAAAGCATCAACCAAAATTGGGGCTTTGGTATCCTAAGAATTTACCATTTGAGTTAGAGGCCTTCTCTGACAGTGATTATGCTGGGGCATGCTTGGATAGAAAATCTACAACAGGAGGTTGTCAATTTCTTTGAAGTAGGTTGGTGTCTTGGAAATGCAAGAAACAAACTGTGGTGGCAAATTTTTCGACAGAAGCTGAGTATGTGGCTGCTTCTAGTTGCTGTGGTCAAGTGCTTTGGATGCAAAATCAATTGCTGGACTATGGGTACAATTTTATGAA
Organism: Artemisia annua; assembly: GCA_014162995.1. Classification (NCBI taxonomy): domain Eukaryota; kingdom Viridiplantae; phylum Streptophyta; class Magnoliopsida; order Asterales; family Asteraceae; genus Artemisia; species Artemisia annua. Next base: position 86,147 of record LBNU01003536.1, on the reverse strand, counting down.
CACCAAAATTCATATAGACAATAACAGTACTTTGTGCATAATTAAAAATCATGTTTTCCACTCTAAAACAAAGCATATTGAGATAAGACACCATTTTATTAGAGATTGCTATTAAAAGAAGTTGATTCAAATTGTTAAAGTCCATACTGATCAAAATATTGCGGATCTACTTACCAAGCACTTTGATGTGGGTAGATTTCAATATTTGATTGCAAGTATTGGAATGCTTAATCTTTAGAAAACTTATCTCTATGTGTTATTGTAAATTTTTGTAAATGGATTTGTACTGTTATTGCTCTTAAAAGTTTGTTGTCATTGCTAAAAGTGAATCTGCTGCTAAGTCTACTCTGCTGCTATTGGACACTCTGCTGCTGAGTTAGCTTTTGCTTTTGTAGACTTGTTTGTTTTGTGGTTTTGGACTAATCTTTTGTAGCTTAAGGTCAACATGGATGTATTTGCTGTATGTACAAGAAAGTAATTAAACATAAAAGTAAAGTTCATTCCATGGATAAAAGATGCAGATTACAAAGAAAGTTAAAACAAAACACAAAAAGGTCTACATCACATTATTTCTCCTAACAAGACTACTCCATGGGTCCTTTCCCTTTGTCCTTTGGATCAGGCTTCTTCTTCAGATGCATATCTTTGGTCCACACCCTCTTGCAAGCAAGACCAACCACAACTTTGAGGGGAGGTTTCCTTGATGACTTGGAGGGCTCAGGAACTGGAAGGGGAGCCATTGATGCCAAAGCTGTTTCAAGGGCATGTGCAAGAGCATTTGGGAGCTTTTTGGCAAGCTCAGAAGTGTCTTCCTCTTGAGGAGCTCTTGATGTTCCCTCACCCCTTCTGTTGGTGGTTGATTGATATCTTGGATGGTATGGAAGATAAGCAGCATTGATGTCATGCTTAAACTTCCTGGCTTGTTTTTGTCCTGCTTCCTCTACGGGGAGGACGATAGGATGGAAGATATGGTGGAAAAGGAGTGGTGTCAATTGGGAAGTCAAACTCAGAATCAAAAGAATCAGAAGAATCGGAAGAAAGATTGATTACTTCACGTTTTGGTGCCATGAGAAAGAGTTGGTTATGTGAAAGAAATTGGTATAAAAGTGGAAGAGATTGATTTGCTATATGGATGAGATTCCGGTTTGATTTGTGATAAAATTGGAATGGATCGGATTCCCTTTTTATAACGGATCAAATTGGGGAAACTAATTAATGGGTAGTTGGTAATTACTATTAATTAGGGGTAATAAATGGAAGGTTTGACTTTTTGACCGTTTGACCAAAAAATATCAAAGTCCAGTCAACTCTGCTGCTAGCCCAAACACTCTGCTGCTATTTATAATACTCTGCTGCTGGTACTGCTACTTCTTAGGGTTCTGCTGCTCGGTTTAAAAGTGGAAGGGTGGTTATGTAACTTCCCAAATCAGTTTAAAAACCTAATTGATTCTCACAATTAGTTTTCACACGCTTCTAATTGAAGTATAACCGCGCATAACCATTCCATTATCATCAAAATCAAAATTCCCCAAATTCACAAACCCTACCTTCACGGAGATTAATACACGCACTTGGGCCATAGATCACAACAATGTAGCACTCCTTGATGCCTCCTTGGTGCCAGATGAGTTCACAGAGATGGTACACTTTCTGAATGCTACTTCAATTAGGTATGCATTAACTGTGAACCCAACTATATATCAATCCTATATTAAACAGTTTTGGGTTACTGCCGAAGTCAAAACTCACAAAGGGGAAACATATATTGCTGCCAAGGTTGATGATCAAAAGGTCATTGTGACTGAATCATCTATTAGAGAGATTCTTCTCTTTAATGATGAGGATGCACCTAAGGTTCTTGTTAAAACTGATATTTTTGAAGGTTTAAAAACTTTGGGATATAGGAGAAAAAGTGATGGTTTAAAGTTTCAAAAAGGTCATATCTGCTCTCATTACAAATTTTTGGTCCATAATCTTTTACATTGTTTGAGTTCAAATACATCTGGGTGGAATGAGTTCAGTGCACCCATAGCTTCTGTTATGGTGTGTCTGTTCAATGGAAACCCATTTAATTTTTCAAACTTGATTTTAGAGGGTATGGAAAAATCAATTAGGGAAAAGGGAACATACCTACATTATCCTAGGATTGTTCAATTGTTTGTGGAAAATCAAATTTCTAAAGTAAGAACACATAAGGCTACCTATGAAGCAATACCTTTGGTACCTAAAATGTTTACTTTCATGGTTAAAGATGGAAAAGGTTTTTCAGGAAAAGTTACACCACTTTTACCATATATGGTGCACTGATTCCCAACACACACCCACTTTTAAAGGTTCCAATGAGGTTTCATCTTCGCATACCGAAAAGACCCAAACACATAGGACAACCTCAAAGGACACTGAGCAATCTCAGGCCAGTGTCAGGATGGAAGTACCAAATGAGACTATCTTAGGTGATGGAGAAGACAGATTGGCAAGGGCTACCAGTACTGCTACTAGATTAGAAGCAGAGCAGGACAGTGATAACATAAGTAAGACCCAAACCAAGGCAACATCTAGTGAGGAAGATTCTTCTGAATCTGAATCCAATGATGGTAACCCTAGCCACATGGAAAATACAAGGGGTTCGTGTGATCAAACTAGGTTTGATACTGAGCTTAAGTCCAAAGATTCACCTTTCAGGGAAGGTTACACATCCCGAAATGATGAGGACAGGTCTGCAACTAAGGAATTGATGGATGATTTTGTACAAAATGTCAATGTCAAGGATTCACCTCTCGGACCAGGTAATACAGGTCGAAGTGATGAGACTAGTATGAAAACTGTTAAGGAATTGATGGCAAAATGTACCACTTTGGAGAACAAATGCACATCTTTGGAGGAGAAGGTTCTTGATCTTCAGAAACTTTCATCTGCACAAGCTAACGAGATCACTAAAATGCAGCAACAGATGAAGGTGCTGCTCAATTTAAAGAAATCAAGATTTTCAAACTTCAAAAGATTTAAGAAAGTAGGACCTTCCGAGAAAAGTAGATCCTCTACTCTACCCAATGCTATGGAGGTGGATGCTTCCAAACAGGGGAGAAATAATTTGGAGACTTCAAGGGAGGATAAAATTTTGGAAGAACATGCTGGCAATGATGGTTTGGATACTGGTATGGGAACAGGGGATGATATAGAGATAGACAGTGGTGATGGTGAAAATGTTGAAAAGTATGTGGTTGTTGACAGAGAAAGGCATGAGGTTGTAATGGAGAAGATTGTGGAAACTTCAGAGTTGGTGGATAAACTCAAAACTTTGGAACCTGAACAACTTGTGAAGGCTTCAGAGATGATGAGTGGGGCTATAAAAGGGTTAGGAGATACTATTAAAGACTCTGTTGTTGAAACTGCTGCTGAGAACTCTGCTGCTCCAGAATCTGCTGCTCCAAATGTTGTTGAACAATCAGTGCTTAAGGAAACAGATTAGGGTTCTGTTGCTGATAACTCTGCTGCTCATGAAACTGCTGCTGCAAAAACTGTTGCTGATCCTGCTGCTAGTGCAAAAGGTGACTCTGCAGATGCACAAGGACCTGCTATTGGTTCTAGTGACAAAGCTGCTACTGAGGCAATGGTGATGCTCAGTGAGAAGGAATTAGCAGAACAATCATCTCAGAAACAACAACCACCATCTCAATCACAACAACAACCATCTAAACCAATCCAATCACCACAACCAACATCACTCTCACAACCAATACATGTATCTAAACTACCAACTAAAGGAGTGACAATCAGAGAACCTTCTATCCCTATCAAGAAAGATAAGTCCATTACTTCAAGTACTGACAAAGGAAAAGGCAAGATGGTGGAGAAACCTGAGGTTGATTCAAGTGATGATTAAGTAGATTATTCTCGGATACCACCTGAATTTTGGCCTAAGGAGAAGCTTGAAGAACTTGAAAGCTTATGAAGAATGGGAGGATGAAGTGATAAAGGTAGATGCTGATATTGAACATTCCAAGCTGGTAAAGATTGAGGAACAAGAAGTTCCTGAATTTGATGTTAAAGCCTGGTTAAAGGTGTTCACAGCAAAGAAGAAAAAGGAAGTTGCTGCTGCAAGAAAGAAGAACTCAAGAAAAGTATTTGCATCATGTTAAAGGTTGGAGATTTATTGACCTCAAGGGATATAAAGATTCTGAAATCTTTACTATGTATCAACATGCTAGAACTGAGTGTGATAGATTCATTGCCATTGGATCTAAAGAAGATGAGGCATTGATTGATGAAATGAACAGGAAGATAAGAGGTGAAAAGAAGTCAAGTGAGCCTGAGAAGATCAAAGAGGCTGAGAATGTTGAAGTGCCTAAAGTTGAAGAGTAGGTAAAGGAAAGCATAGCAGAAACCAAACCTACTCCTATCTATGAAAGCAAGAAAAGAGGAGTTTTCAAGAAAAATTTTGCTAGGAAAAAGAGGAAGGTTAGTGGTGCTGGCAGTTTAGATGTAGAAAAAGAGAATGAAAAAGAAGCTACAGAGGAGATAACACAAGTTGAGCAAGAAAGGTTGATGTCTTTCACCACTTTGGCTAAAAGAGAAGAACCAGAAATCTCAAATACAGTTCCTTTGGCAGCTAAACATCCAATCATCTCTTATACATTCAGAGTCAGAGATGGAAGTGAAGGGTATTGGGAGTTTAAGAGAACTAATGATATGTATTATGGGTTTATCAGATTCTCTTAAATGCTAAACTACATGGATAGAGATGATGTGTGTGATGTTTGGAGATTGTACAAAGAAAGATTTGGGGATACACAACCAGAAAATGCTCATGAGAATATTATCTATCATAACCTAAAGATAATGTTTGAACCTCATGTTACTAATAGAGAATGGATGGAAATGAGAAACTCAAGGGTAAACAGATGGTATTTATATCAATCTTGTGGAGTTCATGAAGTATCAGCTGGAGGTGTTACTGTGTTTCTTTTGGTAGAAAAAGATTATTCTGGTTTGAATGCCAATAAAGAAATAATCACTTAGATGGTAAAACCTGGATTCTTAATGCTTCAGAAACAGTTCAAGTCTGATGATGTAGCTTGTAAATTGGTGCAGAAGTATGAGCAGATTCTAAATTCTAAGAAGTAAGTGTTTGAAAGCATCCTCTTTGTGTTTATTCATGCTTAAGAGAAACTTGATGATGTAGGAGGTAAATATCAAGTTTAGGGGAGGATTGTTGGGTTTTAGGATTCTACTTCTGAGAAACTGTCTAAATGTCAATCTGCTGCTGTATACTAAATCTACTGCTAAGATGCTAAATCTGCTGCTAGTGTGAAAGTACTGCTAGAAGAATTTCAAGACTCTGCTGCTCAAAGATTATTATAGAAATGTGTCTTGTAATTATAGTAAAGATTGTATAAATATTCTATGTGTTTAGAATATCTTTTGATTTTGTAAGAAGTAATTGTACAACCGTGTAGGGTTCCTTGTCTATAAAAGGATATCCCTAGGGTTAGAACATGTACGTGTTTGTGAAAAAGTCGAATCACTTCAAGGTTGTAAACCCTAGCATTGTTAGAGTGCTCGTATTAATATATTGAAGTGTTTAAGTGTGATAACATTGTTCTTGTATTCATCTTAAGTTAAACAATATTTTTCCCTTGTTGTTTAAGTTTATTACAATTCAAGTCAGCTTCTATATAAGATCTACTGCTCAACTGGGATCAAAACTTTATACCAGACATTTTTTTACCATTAGACTAGTTTGGGCGTTACAATTTTGGCAATGCGTGATATAAATGCAGGGATAGATTGACATGCTGAACTGATGAGCAAAATTTTTATGTACAGGTTATTCTCAATTACTTAGTTATTAATTATAAAGTTATTCTCATTTACTTCCTTGGCCAACGACTTGCTTTTCCTGTTGTCGATTACTATGTACGCAATGCGTAGGCTAAGTTTGGTATACAGAAGGTAATGATGAATGCAAAAGGGTTCTTTTTCTTTAAGTTCATTTCGAAGAAAGGTGTTGATGATGTTCTTGACAACGGTCCTTGGTTGATTAGAAATGTACCTATTATTCTTAAACCATGGACATTGAACACCAACTTACTTAAAGAGTATTTGACTAACATACCGGTGTGGGTTAAATTCCATCATGTTCCTCTTGCTATGTTTTCTGATGATGGTCTTAGTCTTCTTGCCACATTGATTGGTATGCCCAAATGGTTAGATGCTTATACCAGCCAAATGTGCAAGGAATCATGGGGCCGTAGTAGTTTTGCTAGATGCATGATTGAAGTAAAGTCGGATGAGGTGCTTAGGGATAGCCTCACTATTGAGATACCTTTACTTGATGGGTCGGGTGTGCCTTATGAGAAGATACGGGTTGAATACGAGTGGAAACCACCTCGATGTGATAAGTGTAAGATATTTGGTCATACTCTGACTGACTGTCCTAAAGTTGTTATACCTCCTGTTCAGCCTGCTAAGCCTGTTAATGATGGTTTCAAGACTTTCAATAACAAGAAGAAACGAAAGCAAGGTGGTCCTATAATTCCGAGTCAAGGATGGTTTACTAAACATGTTGTGGGTAAGCAGTTTCAGTATTAACCCAAAAAGACTCCTCCTGGACCTAAGAAAACGGATGGCACTAAGAATAAAACTTCTGATGTGGCTAGTTCTAGTGGAACGAATATTTCTACATCTAACCAGTTTGATGCTCTTAATATGGATGATACGGATGCTTTTGGTATTCCTACTATTGACACCAATAAGGATGTAGATTCTGGTCGTACAATGGAAGTTAATAAGGATGAGTCGTTAAACGGTAATGCATCACAAGAACTGCTTGTGAGTGATTCAATGGGAGCAAAAGAAGTTGGTTTTACTCCTATAGTTGAGAAAATTTGGAAGCTTGAAGAGCTACTTATTGATGGGAAAGCTACTCTTGTGGATGATGATGGTCATCCTATTCCGTCTACCTCTTCCACTAAGAGGGCTAACCCATTTTCAAAGGTGGGTGAGGTTGTGGTTTCTGATAGTGATGATGATGAGGTTCTTAACACGTTTGACGAATCAACAAATATTTTTGCTGGTGGTCATGAGCGTGAAGATAAGTTTGATGACTATGATGATTATTCGAAGCAAATTTATGATCTTCCATGGAATTTGGATGCTCTTAATGCCATGTATGGCTTTAATCTCCAAGGTCGTAGGAAGTAGTTTATGTTTTTGTCAGAGTCTTTTGTTATCATGTGTTTAGTGGTTTTGTTTTCTTGTTTAGAAAATAGGAAGTATCTTGTTATGTAAGCTTTTCGCCTATGTAACGGGCTGAGATATGGGATTCACCCATATCTGTTGTACTTAAATGCTTTTTGGAGCAATATATTTACCAGGTCGTTGACCTTTTACCAAAAAAAAACTATAAAGTTAACACTTGAGTAACATATCTGTTAACAATGATTTAGACTTACATAATTTAAGGTATAATAATTCTTTTTCGATGTTTAATTATTATTAGATATTATCAAATAATTATACCCACGTGTTTGCGGAAAAGACACATGGGATTAAATGACAATATAAGTATGTGATACCCTCAGCAAACTTAAACACAAAACCAAAGTCATTGTGTTTAAGTAAGAACTATTTCTATACTATTGCCAACAATTTCTATAGGGAAAAACACCTTGGCAATTGAAATTAAAAATGAAACTGTATAATCTTTAAGAATAGAAATTATTTAATTTCACATTATTATTATTATTATTATTATTATTATAATTATTATTATTATTATTATTATTATTATTATTATTATTATTATTATTATTATTATTATTATTATTATTATTATTATTATTATTATTATTATTATTATATTGAAACCTAATAAATTTACATAAAGTTGGATGAGAGTTTAAACACAAGTTGTGCTCTCACTCCTTTCAAAATACAAAAGCTTACTTTATAAAAAATAATAATTGCCATTTAAATTAAGCTTGCGAGCTAATGACTTATAGATATTGGTTTACCATTAGACTAGTTTGGGCATTACAATATTGACAATGCATGATATAAATGTAGGGATAGATTGACATGCTGAACTGATGAGCAAAATATTGATGTACACGTTATTCTCATTTACTTAGTTATTAACTATAAAGTTAACACTTGAGTAACATATCTGTTAACAATGATTTACACTTACATAATTTAAGGCATAATAATTCTTTTTCGACGTTTTATTATTATTAGATATTATCAAATAATTATACCCAGGTGTTTGCGAAAAAAACACTTGGGATTGAATGACAATATAAGTATGTGAATCCTTAGTAAACTTAAACACAAAACCAAAGTCATTGTGTTTAGGTAAGAACTATTTCTATACTATTGCCAACAATTTCTATAGGGAAAAACACCTTGGCAATTGAAATTATAAATGAAACTGTATAATGTTTAAGAATAGAAATTATTTAATTTCAAATTGTTATTATTATTATTATTATTATTATTATTATTATTATTATTATTATTATTATTATTATTATTATTATTATTATTATTATTATTTATATATATATATATATTGAAACATAATAAATTTACATAAAGTTGGATGGGAGTTTAAACACAAGCTGTATTCACATTCCTTTTCTTTTTTTTTGGGTGCAGTTTCCATTCCCTTTCAAAATACAAAAGCATACTTTATAAATGATAAAACGTGCTATTTATGTTTAACTTGCAAGCTAATGTCTTTATACCAAACATTGGTTTACCATTAGACTAGTTTGGATGTTACAATTTTGGCAATGCATGATATAAATGCAGGGATAGATTGACATGCTGAACTGATGAGCAAAATTTTGATGTACACGTTACTCTCATTTACTTAGTTATTAACTATAAAGTTAACACTTGAGTAACATGTCTATTAACAATGATTTACACATACATAATTTAAAGAATAATAATTCTTTTTCAACGTTTAATAATTATTAGATATATCAAAGAATTATACCCAAGTGTTTATGGAAAAAACAATTGGGATTAAATGACAATGTATGTATGTGATATCTCACTAAACTTAAACACAAAACATAAGTCATTGTGTTTAAGTAAGAACTATGCTAAATGTAGCATCAAACAAGTACTATATCATTTATGATTTACCCTTGTATATTGCCTATTTATTATGCTTTTATATAAGAAGTGTTACTTAATTGCTTAAATTTTGTTTTGTAGTTTTTATGGAGCAATTTTGGAAAAGACACAAAAAACGAAAAAAAGCTTCGAGCTAAATTGGAAGCTTTTTAAAAGTCCTAGCAAGAGTATACGGCGTATCCACATACTCATACGACCTATCCACATTCTACATATACGTTGTACAAAATATTAAGAAGATTTCAAGACTTGATCATACACAGAAGTATACGTCGTATCCATTTATTGAAATACGCCATATATTATAATTAGCCATTTTGAAGATTGTTATTTATCTGAAGAATACGGTGTATCAGATTTTGTAGATACGCCGTATAGGACTCTATGTCTTGAAGCCCCAAGACACTCTTTGAAGATATACGACGTATCAGATTTGTAGATACGCCGTATAGGACTCTATGTCTTGAAGCCCCAAGACACTCTTTGAAGACATACGACGTATCCATTTACGGGGATACGCTGTATAAGTACCCATGTGAAAATTTGGGATATGTTGCATCGTTTCGGTCAGAAATTCTTCAATCGAGCTTCGTTAAGATGATTCAAAAGGCCATGGAAAGAGAGAAAGGAGATCTTTATTATCATGTAATAAAATCCCGAAAAACTAAAAGTCAGTTCATGCTTATCTTTATAGTTGGGCTGACAACTACACTTGGGCCTAGCTTAATTTTAATAAAAGTAGAAACGCAATGTGGACTTTGTTTGGTTGATGTGTTTTTGGACGCAGAAAAAATGAAAAGGCTTTGGGCCTTTGTATTCGGTTGGAGTGGAACGCAAGAAAAGCAAAAGGAATTAATCCTATATATACATCACATTTGCCGAGGAGGATTTTTACCAATTTAATTCCCATTTGGTTTTTGGCAGAGAAAAGATAGGGATACCCGTGTCGAGCATAGGAAAGCTAGGGCTTCTCCACAACTACGAAGAACATCTATTAGAATCATAATTTTTATTAGTTATTCGGTTAGCACAATTGAATTTATAATGAACTTGTTATACTTTGTTATGTTTATTAATATTATAGGCTAACACCCTTAGGTGTTAGCTATGTTGTGACTATGACATTGATTTGATTCTGTTTATTAAGACTTAATTCACTTATGTTGGATAATTTATGTGTTCATCGTTCAAATAGTATGTTCATTTACTTGTTTATCATTCTATGTCTATTGCCTAGGCTATTATAGTGTAGATTTTTAGCTATATAGGTAATCCGTATAACTATAGAAGTTTCCCTGACAGAGATTCAGCAGTTCCTCCTCTATAGGACTCGTGGATTAGGCCTCGAGGTTTCGATACTAGCCCTCGTTTACCGCGGTTCAATTATGTCTATTAGTTGGAAAACACTTATTGCGTGAATGTAACTGAGTAGATCGATAATTTGCGTCAGGGATATAGGTTGCATTCATAGAACTAGGCGCGACTAGCAATTGGTTTAGTTTAAAATAGATAGGAAATTTTGTCTACAATTCCTGATTCCTCCAACATAAGTCATTTGGTCATTGCACTTATAATTGGATAAATGAAAATGTAGTAGGATTAATATGGTTATCACTTTCTTCTTAACTTGATCACAACTGTAGTTTAATTTAGTTTAATTTTTTTTTTTAAGTAGTTTAATCAATCTCAAATCAAAACCCCCTTTAAGTTCATCTATCCCTTGCGAATGACCGATACTTACCAAACTAGCTAGGATTGACAGGGTACACTCCCCGTTAGTGTTAGTCTAATATGAAAGGCGGAAATTATAAATTTTATAACTAGTTGTAAAATAACACATTAAGTGTTTAGCGCCGCTGCCAGGGAATATCTTTAACCTAAGTTAGTTTAGTATATTTTTTGTAATTTATTAGGTTTTTTGTGTTTTTATTTTGTTTGAGTTTTTTGTCTTTTGTTTGTGTGCTTAACTGTGTTTCGTGCATAAGGCGTATTCATTGTATGTTGAATACGGCGTATTGATCAACATCCAAATACATTGTATGCACATCGATTTCATACGGCGTATTTAAGTTCTGAGGCTTAATTTTTTGCGTTCTATAATTAGTTTTCTATCTGTCTGTTAATCTGTCTTAGACCATCGAGGCGTATTCATCATCTTTGGATACAACGTATCGTATTGGATTCAATACGGCGTATACAAATTAATCGTATATAGTGTAATGACATTATGTGATTTTTTGTTTCTTTTTTTTGATCATTTTTTAGTTTTTTAGTTTTTTTTTCTTTTTTTTTTCTTTTTTTTTTTAATTTTTTGTATTTTATTTCCTTCTTTTTGCTGCTTTGTTTTCATGTTTAGTTGTTTTTCAGGAAATCATGGAGGTGGAGAAAGACGTTATCAAAATGACCATTAATGAGTGCATGATATACGATGCATGATATACGAGGCTGAAAATGCTTCGGAGATACGTAAAATCATCAAGAAAAGAATAAGGTTAATAGTCCAAAAGTATAGAGGTGGTACTTATATGATGAACATTATTAATACGATGAGTATATGAAGTTCGATGATGAAGAATTTCGCGAGATTGTTTTACCTAAGCCATATCCAATTGTATCGCCCACCACAACCTTTACCCAAAAAGGAAGGATTTAACCTTTGAAGAGGCCTTGGATTTAAGCTTAGAAGAAGGTTTGGGCGACTTATTCATGAAGGGACCTAGCAAGAGGAAAGAGGAAGAAGTGCACTATTTGAAGAAACAAGAAACTGATCAACAAGATGGGAAATATACACAACACAAAATGGTAACTTCTTTGCAAAAAAAATTTACTCCTGTTACGTATGATTTTGCTAGTGTTTTTCAACAGGTTATAGTAAATATAAATGACGTGGTGGAATGTATGATCTTAGAATCTACCATACACGTCACACCACCTAATGATGTATGTGAAGCACCTGTTTTTAGCCCTATCTTTGTTAAATTGGAGAAAGAATTTGTAGATGAGCTTAAAAGCATTGAAATATTGTTGAAGAGGACGCTGATCTTAACTCTATGAGGGATGTAGAGGAGCTCGAACGTTTAATCGCAAAAGATCCTTTTTCGCCTTTTATGGAGTTTAAAGTAAGCCACATTATCGTACAAAAAACTGAAGAATGGAAGCCTTTTATTCTTCCCCACAAAGGAATCTTTTACATTGAATTTTCAAGCCATCCATTCATCAACCAAACCAGGTAAGATAAGGAGAGGGGCGCAATACTCGAGAAGGTATAATTTTTACTTATTATTTCTTCTTACATTAACAAATTTACACCCTTGTGGTGTTTATTGCTACTATCACCCGCACTTGATTTCAAGTGAGGGAAAAACACCCTATTACATAGTGTAAAAAACTAGAAAGGGGTCGAATAGTTTTTACCGATTTAAAGTTTAGTTTATAAAACTTTTAGATTGATAGTATGTGAAATCTTTAGATTTTGAGATATGGATAATGCAAGCTACATGTAAAGAAATAAATACGAGAAAGTAAAGAGATAAAGGATAGAAGTGTGACACAATTGTTTATAGTGGTTCAGCTATAAGGACACCTTCCTTGCCCAACTCCACTTCCCGAGTACCCAACTCGAGAGTTCGTAAACACTATGTAAACAAGCTCCTTCAACCAGTGGAGAAACCTTCACAAAGTTTTCCCGTACAAAGCTAAATACCGAGTCCTTTACACGGAAGACCAATCCAACTCAACAACACTACTCAATAAACAACTTTGGGAATACAAGAAGAAGTATCAACAGTAAGACACAACTCAGTGGTCTTGAGGTGATGAAGAGTCCGAGAAACTTGAAAAGAAGAATGGCTCGTATACAAGAGAAAGAAAGAGCTACAATATTGATCTTCAGATCTGAGGTTGAGATCTTAAATATAGAGAGAAGATATATTCAAGTGGGGTAAGTAACAAGAGAGAAATGGCTCACTATTTATAGACATTCTGTCTACTGTTCACCCGGATCCGGCAGAATCTTTCCCAAAGGGATCCGGCCAATGTAAAGCAAGGGATCCGGCTATATTGTAGTACCAGTTCAGATTTTAGGTTACAATTACGGGTTTTGGGTTATGGGTCAAGGTCCATGGGTTAAGTGATGTCATGAATTATATCAAAGACATATTGTGTCATGGGTTATTGACTTTGGGTCATGGGTCATGGGTTTTACGGTTTTACTTTTACCCATTATTTAAGTTATTCATGATGTCATGCAATGGGTCATGGGTTATGGATCAAGCTTCATGGGTTATGGGTTATCCAACTCATTGCATTCATTTTATTTATTACAAGAAGTACAATTTAACTATATCAAAGAAATGGCAAATGGTAAATGTAAGAATATGTAATGTTTAGATTTATACTTTAACATAATCTTATGTTTGTTATCGAAAAAATGTAAAGAGATCAATAAATATTAATAAACATTTTTACAGTTTATTTGTATTAACAATTTTTCCCTTTTTGTTGATGATAAAACATAGTATTATGATGAGTAAAATTTAAAGATTGGATGTATCAAATTTTAGAAGAGGTTTAGAAATAGTTTTAATGTTTTACTCTCTTCTCCCCCTTTTTGTCGAAACAAAAAGAGTGTCAAACAGAAAGTATGGCAGGTAATGCGCGTCCTCAGGTTATATATAATATCCTAAGTTCTACTCAAATTTTAAATTTATAAACACCTTTTTACGGATTATTTAGAAACACGTACGAGCAAGTATACTCGTTCGCATGTAATATGGTTTGTGGTAAATAAGGATCGTCCCAAGAGATTATGTAGTTTAGATTTAGCAATTACATAGCACAAAAATAGCACAATAGATTGTCACACTCTAAAGTACAGAAATAAAACAAGTAAACAAACAATGCTTTCCGCATCCAATCAATCAAACAAAATAGTACTTGTCTAGGAATAATAAACTATTATGATAGAATGTTGAACATGTTTGGGTGAAACATGTATGTAGAAGGCATATACCATTTTTTACAAGGTTTTCTAGTCAACGGGTAATGTCAAGAAAATTCATGTTTTTACTACTTTCACGGGTAAGTCTTTTCGGCCAATACATCATCCCATTACCCTAATTACTTTGTGTTATTAAATGTATGAAAAAGATGATTAGTATCATTAGTTCTTACGTCCTTTCGACCCAATCTTGTGATTGAGTATTCCCGAATTCATTTAAAAACTTGACTACTTGATAGTTGTCAATTATCAAGCACCAATCCATTTGTGCACCAAATTTTTGGAATTAAACAATATTAGAAATCCTTTCGACCTTTATATCCAATATTATTAAATCTACAAGTTTTAGAACATGAATTATATTTAAACAAACTTATGAAAACTATCACTTTTTCTAACCGACTAACCATTCAACAGTCTCACGAAAGTCTACATAATTCCCAAACAAGTATCACAAATTACTCCATAACAAGCTTCATCAACAAAAGTAACATTTCATTAACAATCAAATTGTTCAACATATATTAAGTAAAAGAGTTACCCAAAGTAGGACTAAAATGAGCAAGAATTGTTAAGTGTTAGAGCACTCCTTATGTCTCCAATCGAACAAGGGAATCTTCCACCTCTTCTAATAAGTATCACCAACACTTCTTTGGTTCCTCCTTGGAATCTTCTTGAGAATGGTAGAGATTATAGAGCTCTTTCGAGATTAGTAGAGATAATGATCAAGTCCTTATGGTGTAAGGCTTGATTCTAAGTGTTGTATGTAAAAATGGTGATTAGGGGTCATATTTATGCTTGCAATCACCCCTAAACACTGTTACAAGCCTTCAATAATCATAAAAGATAGGAAATGGTTGGACTTTGGTCATTATGGTAGTTGAAACCATGATTAAATGCAACTCTTCATCTCAGACACATCTTAACCTTCGATTGGGACCTCCAACCGGCGGTTGGGGTGATAGCTCAGTCTCAAGTTGGGCTATAGAAGCTTGGGTTAGAACCTCAGCTTCAACCTTGGGTTAAGTATATGATTTGCACAATGATGCGTGCGTATAACGATGTAGGTATAGATTATATTTATAAAGTTTTAAATTTATATTTAGCCGACTTAACCTATAACATACACTAACGAGCAGTGTACCCGATCAATGTAGCTAGTTGGTAAGTAGAGTGTCGAAAACTAAGAGTGGAACGTTAACACCTAGAACGTCTATCAGTATTTTAATTTCTAAGTTAGTTCTAAATTCCTAATCTAACGCAAGGGGGTTTTCAGCCTGAGAGACTGGCACAATTGATTTGATTAATAATAGTAATTAAAACTAATTAAATTGAACAAAACAAGGGAAGGAATGGCATACACGTACACATATAGAAAACATATACAGATAAGAGGCCTGACCGATAGTTAAGTAGATTTTCACTGATAAGGATTTATTTGATACGCTTTTAGGAAGGTCATTTAAGCCCTAATCGTGATTTTATGATCAAATATTGCTTCAAATCATTCCTTTTATCTTTTTAGGTACTTGGAACGTGCATTCTGGAAAATGGAGCATTTTGTAGCTTTTCGGACGTTTTTATGCTCAAGAATGAAGAAAACAAGAAAACTAAAGAAAGTCGGGTTTTGACACCTGACGGCGTCCGGCTTTGGAGCTGACACCGTCACCTTATGTTGAAGATGGTGGATTTTTAACACCTGACGCCCCAGAAGAAAATGCCAAGGTTACACTTGACGGCGTCAGGTACAAAATCCCCAAGTCCGTCAGGTGTTAAGTTAAAGAGAGATGGCCCAGAGGTTTCTACAACGTGACAGCGTCAAAAGTGTTTTTAAGCGATCAGAAAACCCTATACACGGTGGTCTGACGGCTTTAGGACCTATAACCTGACGTCGTCAGCCTTGTAAAGTCTATATATAATTTTTGATTTTTCATTCATAAGTGTGCAACTTTGGTATAACTTTTGGGAAAATCCTAGGACGATTTTCTCAGCTATTTTAGGGTTCCAAACCCACTTCTTCCATGATTAATTAAAGATAAGTTCTTCCTTTAATCATTCAATATGTCTATGTGTTGTTTGATTAATTGGTTTTCTTTTCTTTACATTAACATGCTAGCTTAGGTTTTTAGTTTTTGCTTAGATCTAATGAAACCTAGTTATTAATTATTGATTGTTGATTTGTTATTGATTGTTTTGGGTGATTGACTCGCGTTAGGATTAAGAAAACTGGCTAAGCTCCTATACGGTAACAAGCTTGAACGTTTTAAGAAATGTAATCGGATGTGTACTACAATTTTATTGGTTGTGTTTAATGCATGAGTGACTATTAAGGAGGCTATGATAGGATACTAAACGTGTCGTCATAAGAAGAGATAGAAGCTCATAGGGTTGGGGAAGGACGTACACACCCCCACGAATGGTATTAAGGAATGCAACCCTTCATCCAAACAATTGTAACAAATCAATAAATCAATAGGAGATAACTAGGGAGTAGTGAAATCTAAGTAATCACGTTGTTCTCATTATTAGAAGTTCACAAATTTACTTTTCTTGTTATTTTATTTTTATTTGTTTAAGTAGTAATTTTGGGTTAGTTGACTAGCAACTAATTCCGCCCACTCTTTCAATACCCGAGATTTTAATTTGCTTTCACAAAATATAAAAATACAAAAAGAATCATCCCTCACCTTTAGACCTAGTTGACCTATCTTTCAATCCTAACGACACTATTCCCCTAGAGAACGATCAATCCCCCGGTACCTACCACACAGTATACTNACCGGAGGTTCCTCATTTTGATGGACGTTGTTGTTCATCTCTTCAACGTTAGGATGTAACTCGGGTACGATCATTTGTTTTCGTCTACGACGATTGCGATTAGTAGGCACTTCAAGATAAGAAAACTCGTTCAAGTTAGACTTGGAACGAGTGATCATATAAATCAAAACAAAACAAAGTGTAAAAGAAAGTAGAAAGGAAAATCTTTTTGGTTTTTATAAGTTTATAAAAGAAAAGTTAAAATATTTTTGGTTTTTGTAGGTTTTATAATTTTTAGTTGTTTTTATGTTTAAGAAAAGCGTTAACTTCTAAAAGAAGGTTCTTCAAAACACAAGTCTCGAACGACGAATGACTTAATCTTAATCAACCGCTCCCCGGCAGCGGCGCCAAAAACTGATGTAGCATTTCTTGGCTAGTGAAAGCAAGAACCACTAGGTATCGTTGTCCCAACGAGCGTTGAAATTGATCTAGTCACTCAAGTCGTGAATTATGTGAGATGAATGGGTTGAAAAGATGTGAATTTGTTTTAGTTATACTACGAAAGGTTTGCATAAAGTTTAAATGAAATAAAGAACATAAAGGGAATAAGATTAACTATGAGAGAAAACATGAGACTAAGTAAAGCGAAAAAGAAATAAAAGTTTAAACTAAGAAAGAAAGAAATAAAGAAAATGTTTTTGTTGTTTTGTATTTAATTAATGAGAGAAAATTAAACTAAGTTAAAAAGTTCAAAAGAAAATTCGGCAGAGTAACGGTACGAAATTAACAAAAGAAAACTCCACTCGATGAACGATGGAGTACCAATAAGCCTAGCTCGGCTTTAGAAATAAACAAGACACGACAATAAAAGACTAAGACTCGAAAACTTAAAATAAATAAAATTCTAAACTCGCTACGACAAAATAAAAATGAAACTCGCTAAACTAGTGATACCAAACTCGCTACCAAATGCAAAACCATACTCGCTATGTATAAAAAAAAGTAAACTCGCTATGAAATTAAAACCAAACTCGCTAGCTAATAAAGAAAAAGGAACTCGCTACCTATATAAAAAATACAAACTCGCTACCAAGGAGAAACCAAACTCGCTAAACCTATGGAGAAACAAACTCGCTAGACTCTATGAAAACCTAACTCGCTAGGACTAAGTGAAATGATACTCGCTAGGGTTCAAAAGGAAACCAAACTCGCTACCAGCCAAGATGAAACTCGCTAGCACAAAATAAATAGCATACTCGCTATGTAACATGAAACCATACTCGCTACTAAACCCTAATAGACTCCATACTCGCTATTAAACCCTAAAGACCTACTGGATATATTTTTTACGTAAAACTTTTATAAAAACTTAATAAAAACTTATTTAAACTCAATATTAAGCAAGACCAATACTCAAAATAAGCTATAGAAAACACAACTAATCAAAATAAGCAAAACATATTCCTAGGGCTTGTAAATGAAAAGCTAGTTTAGACTCAAAATAAAGATTAAAAAGCTAAAGATAACAACTTTAAAACTTGTAAATAAGCTAAAACAAATCGAAACAAAAGCTCTCACAAGCTAGCAAAACCCAACTAAGCTCAAGTCATAATCATAAGGCACGAAAATTTCTTTTCATGCAAAGGTGGTGCAAGACTTTTGTGAGCTTATCTTGAATCAAGATAGAAGTAAGAAGCTTGAATAAGATGAAAAGAAGGTGCAAATAAGCAAGTAAATAAGCAAAGTAAAAGACTTGGACATGAAAATGAAAAGCTTGTATTAAAAATCTTACACTACAACATGGAAATGAACTAATAAAAACTAAAAATCTAACCAACTAACTAAGACTAAATGAGGCCATGGGGTGGTATTTAAGGGAGTCTAGGTGACTAATCCCTTGTTTTTCATATTGCACTTAGCCCCTTAGTCTTTATAATTTCGTTCATACAAAGCATAAACTAGAGATACGACACTATCTTAACTTTCTAAAATACGACTATAGTCCTTGTAACTTTGAGGTGATGTGTTGACGAGCTTTCCAAAGATCTTCAATAATGTAAAAGTGATCACTTGCTCGGATTTAGAAAGTTATAGCTTCATAATCATCAATGAGCTTTGATTAAGTGTCTTTTATACTTTCTTGAGCCTTTGAGAAATAATTCATCTTCACGGGCTTTTCATGAGTAGATTTCTTCTTTTACTTCTCTTTTAAACTCTTTTCCACATCTCGTGCTCTTTTTGGGCTTATAGGTTGCTTTTTGTGATGTTTTAGCAATATCCATACCTGCACAGTCATAAACACAAAAACACGATATCTTTGGCTTTGAACGTTAGTTTTTGGTCTAAAATAGTCTAATAATGGTGAATAAAAGATATGTGAATAAGCACATATCAGTAACATTGGACACATTCACGTGTGGAAGGCTTAAATTGACCTATATTCTCCTATAAACATCATAACTAGGACATACTATAATTAGATAATGAAAAAGCCACTTTTACCTAGGCAAGATCCCAAGAATCCTAGATAAAGGAGCAACTTTATTGGAAGAATTAGGGGGATGGATGTGTTTATAGGGAATTTCATTTATGTCACGGACTTTGTAGTAATGAAAGATATTAGCTCCTCGATAGACCCTTGTTTGTCCCGTATAGTATTAGGAAAGCCCTTCTTGGAGGTTTCTAAGATGACTTAGGACCTGTCATTAGGGACAGTTAAGTTCAAAGATGAGACCGACGAAATTTCCTATCGAATGCCATATAAGATGGAGCAATTTCATCTTATGCCAAACCTAGAAAAGAAACTTAAGCAGTCGGTCTACTATAGGAATGAAGAAATAAGAGAGGTATAGACTATGTCATGAAAAAGATACTTGGTTTCTACAAAAAATGTTCACAATTAGGTTCGGAATATAAAACAATTATAGAAAATGATGTTGAGGACGTGACGGAGAATGGAATCACATAGTAGGTCATAACTTTGAGTCTAGCTTCAAGACTCGTTAAATGGCGGCGAGCTGACAGTGATCAGAGCCTATAAGCTGACGCCGTCAGAGTTGTAATCCTATAAATATTTTCCTTTGTTTTTCATAAAACGTGTAACATCTTGGAGTAGGGTTTTGTGGATGAATTTGGCAGCTTTTGTAAGGGTTCTTCAGCCTCNGTTGCTTTTTGTGATGTTTTAGCAATATCCATACCTGCACAGTCATAAACACAAAAACACGATATCTTTGGCTTTGAACGTTAGTTTTTGGTCTAAAATAGTCTAATAATGGTGAATAAAAGATATGTGAATAAGCACATATCAGTAACATTGGACACATTCACGTGTGGAAGGCTTAAATTGACCTATATTCTCCTATAAACATCATAACTAGGACATACTATAATTAGATAATGAAAAAGCCACTTTTACCTAGGCAAGATCCCAAGAATCCTAGATAAAGGAGCAACTTTATTGGAAGAATTAGGGGGATGGATGTGTTTATAGGGAATTTCATTTATGTCACGGACTTTGTAGTAATGAAAGATATTAGCTCCTCGATAGACCCTTGTTTGTCCCGTATAGTATTAGGAAAGCCCTTCTTGGAGGTTTCTAAGATGACTTAGGACCTGTCATTAGGGACAGTTAAGTTCAAAGATGAGACCGACGAAATTTCCTATCGAATGCCATATAAGATGGAGCAATTTCATCTTATGCCAAACCTAGAAAAGAAACTTAAGCAGTCGGTCTACTATAGGAATGAAGAAATAAGAGAGGTATAGACTATGTCATGAAAAAGATACTTGGTTTCTACAAAAAATGTTCACAATTAGGTTCGGAATATAAAACAATTATAGAAAATGATGTTGAGGACGTGACGGAGAATGGAATCACATAGTAGGTCATAACTTTGAGTCTAGCTTCAAGACTCGTTAAATGGCGGCGAGCTGACAGTGATCAGAGCCTATAAGCTGACGCCGTCAGAGTTGTAATCCTATATATATTTTCCTTTGTTTTTCATAAAACGTGTAACATCTTGGAGTAGGGTTTTGTGGATGAATTTGGCAGCTTTTGTAAGGGTTCTTCAGCCTCCAAAACACATGTTGTTTTGAAGATAAATGATGCGTCTTGTGTGTCAATTGCAGTATAGGGGTTATGCCTATTCAAGTTTTAAATTTATTTTAGCCGACTTATCCTAACACACACACTTAACGAGAAGTGTACCCGATCAATATGTATATAGTGGTAAGTAGAGTGTCGATCACTAAGAGTGGAACGTAATATCAGTTAACCTAATCAGTATTTTAACTTCCTAAGTTAGTTTTACAACCTAATCTAACGCAAAGGGGTGTTTGCCTGAGAGACTAGCATAGTTTGTAGATTAAACAAAAAAAGTAAAACTGATGAGAACGAATCAGAGAATAGCAAATATGTACACGGATAGATAATAGATGCAGTAAGAAGACCTGTCCTTATAATTAAGTAGCTTGTCACTTTTTTTATTGCTAGTTTTATATGATGAGTATCGTAATCGTATCTGTCTCGTTGGATCATAAATATAGGCGTGTAAACTCTTAATGATCCCTTATGCCTATCCCACTTTCTAGACACTAGATAAGTAGGCGAGGAGGGGGTATGACAGCCCAAGCAAAACTCAACTAGACACAGAGGTTATCAATGCACATATACAAGTCACCAAAAAAACATCATATAAATATTAATTGATGGGAAAGAAATTTTAAGGGGAGCAGTATGGTGGCCACAAGTCCATCAATCCTGATGAATTAAAGCTTACTAGTACAATAAAACAAAACTACTTAATGAATTATACACATGCAGGACCTTCTGACAACTCCAAGATCTTCATTTAGGATGTGTCTTGTGTTGATTCTTCGTCTGAATTTGTCTACTTAGGGTTATGATGCACAAAAAATTCATAGGTAATGAGGGTCTATTTATAGTTTCTATCTAAGGCCAGGATGCGGCGCATTGAGGTAACTTCGCGTGGGGTCCAAGATTATTATATTTTTGAATCTTCATACACCGTCTTAAGATGCAGCCTAAGTTAAATCCTTATGCGGCGCATGTCCTTCAGTATCTTGGATTGTTTCTGGTGAAGTCTTGATAGTGGTACGCTGTATGTCAATATTGTGATGCGACGTATCTAGAGTAGAACAAGCTGGATTTTTTCCGTTGACCAAAGTTTCATGTGCGGCGCATGCTAGAATCACATGCGGCGCATTCTTCAAAGTCAGGCAATGGTCTTCGAATTCATATAAGTATGATAATATGGCGCCTTTGTCTAGAATGATGCGGCGTATCTCCTTGATTTCAATAGACTTTTCCATCTTGATTAATTTGCTCCATAATTCGTCCAAAATCGCCAGGTTTCACCAATTGCTTGTTATTTCCTGAGAATCACTAAAGTAAACAATCAAGCACCGATTCTCATACATAATTAAGTAAAACAAGTCAATTAAAAAGGAAAATGATGTGAATATAATGTACTTATTTGAGTTCATCAATAAGTTCTTTGTTTAATCATTCACTATGTCTATGTGTTGTTTGATTATTTGTTTATCTTCTCTTCACTTTAACATGCTAGCTTAGATTCACTTGTGTTTGTTTAGATCTAATGAAACCTAGTTATTGAGTATTGATTTATCGCCTATTGTTTAATAGATTGCCTTGCGTGAGGCTACGAAAACTGGCTGACCTCTTATATGTAACTAGCTTGAACGTCTTAGAAACGCAACCATAGAGTGCACTATTGGTTTTTCTCGTTGTATTTATTGCATGAATTGCGGCTTGTAGATCCTAAAAAACTTAATAGACTTTAAGGTTTTTAGGGGAGACTAAGGTTCATAGAGTTGGAGACTTTGGCANCCGTAACGCCGCCGTGGTTAGGGTTTCTTGATGGCCTTCTTGATGCTATCTCTCTTTAATCCATTCTGGCTTATCAGGGTCTGACGGCGTCAGACATGACCTTGACGCCGTCTGGAGTACTATTCCAACAGAAATTTGGCACTTTGTCGAATTCTTCACTTTTATGCTTCAAAACGTCTAAAATGCTTCCTTTTCCAGAATTTCTCTCAAAAGTACCTAAAATGCCAAAAGGAACGGTTTAGGGCGATATTTGATTAAATAAATACGATTTAGGGCTTAAATGACCCCTGAAAAGCGGTACACTTTTCGCCTTATCAAATACCCTTACACTTGAGATTTGCTTGTCCCCAAGCAAATGCGCTTTTATTCCAATCAAAATACAAGTTAGGGGTCATTTAACACTAATATAAAAGTAATTACAACAAATAATCGTTCCCCTTCAATCATAATAAGCACGGAGATTACATACTAGCACCTCACAAGTAGTGTTTAGATACTCTCATCTCTCAGGTGTCATAGAATTATATCTCATAAATGAAAATGGACAATATCTCTCACTACTTGTCATAGCAAATAGATTACCATAGGCTTGGGAAAGGATCGAAAACCTTCTCCACTAGGCGTAAGCACCTAAGATAAACTATCAAAGAGGACTTTACAAAAGGGTTGTAATGAGGTGTAGGGATATGATAAACACGGATTTGTTGGATAAGGGATATTTCACTGGTGGCGAGTTAAAGATCTTGATTAATTACATGTACAATATGGCGTTGCTAAGCCAAGACTAGACTCGACTTAAGCTAATAAAAAACTAATAAAAACATAAAATAAACATAAAAAGAAACGGGATGGTAGTCCGTATGTTTTTTCTACTTTTCTTTTTCTCATTTTTTTGTATTTTTCTTGATTTTTCGATTTTTTTTTATTTTTTTTTATTTTTATTTTTTTTGGGATACATTCTTGCCCTGCCATCCAAAATAATACATCATAGGGGCCTCGGTTCTTCCCTTACACTTGAACTTTTACATACATTACAAATAACTATTCTAAAGACTCGAATTAAGATAATCGAAATACTTGGAGTACTTTTAAAATATTTAGCACATATAGGGGTAATAATGTTGTTCTTCCCCATTAATCCATTACATTAGTACTTTACCCATGAGTCCCAATCGTCCCAAAACAATATGTACAAGGATATGACTCGACTTAGCAACCATGTAATCAATTAGATAATTAACTAAGGGTTTAACAAATGTTATCACAATAATGCACTAAAGGTGAGTGCATACAAGGTAGGCTAAGGCGATTTGGGTGTACATTTAAATGGGGTGTAACAAATTCTTCCTCTATGTATAATGCTTAAAGTTAGAAACGAAAAGATAGGCTCGGAGAGGTCTACTAGGGGTATCGTGTACCAAAAATGGGTACAACGCTAAGGGTGTGGGAGAATTACTTGACCGATGTAGTCAAAGTAATTATAACAAAAACACAGGTGTAAAACAATGGGTTAATCCTAATGCCTCTTATCATGTAGTAAATCTAACTACACGAATGTAGTCTCACTTGTGGATTCGGGATGGTCCTAACTCAAGTTCTAGAATCTAAGTGCTACCGGTACACACATCATAGTGATAACGCTCAAAGTTAACATGTTTTTAGAAGCGTTATTGTTGGTTTTACGCATAGAAATTGGTCATATTTGTATATATTTGTTACTTAATCGTGGAAAAGTGTTTATACATGCAAATATAGCCAAAAGCATTTAAAAGTGATTAAAAGATGAAGAAATGAAGTGATCATACACATTTGGAGAGTTTCGAGAAGAAGAAAAAGGAAGAAACGACGCATGGACAAAAGGATTTGATAAAGACAAGCTTACTACAC
Organism: Artemisia annua; assembly: GCA_014162995.1. Taxonomy (NCBI): domain Eukaryota; kingdom Viridiplantae; phylum Streptophyta; class Magnoliopsida; order Asterales; family Asteraceae; genus Artemisia; species Artemisia annua. The sequence goes on along the minus strand of LBNU01003536.1, from coordinate 61,488 downwards.
ATATTTATCAAGAAAATATCAAGTTCTAATGAATAAAGTCATGCCACGAAGAAAGACAACACATGCGACGTGAATCGACAAAGAAAAGACAAAGGTTTACAACTCAGGTCGCATCCAACCGATCAGATGCAACCCGCATCCGAATCGGTTGGACATGACCATACTACCACCATCCGATCGGATGGGTGGTGACTGCTGTTACAAGTCTTGCATTTATGGACGAATTTACTCCCCATAATCATTGGTGGCTGATCATTTCTGCATAATAACTCAGTAGGGACGTTTTTACTTGAAGGATAAGTGTCATTAGGCTATATAATGGCTACTTAGGGTCTAGATTACATGTACCATCAAATATCTACCAAAGTGTTACACCAAATATTACTAGTTAATATTATATTGCCTAAAAGGTTACTAAGTGTTGTGAAAACGTGCAGAAAGTGTTGAGTTCGAGTCTCAAGCCTTGATCCGAGTTTGGAGTTGTTTACTTTCGTTAGTGATCAATTGGAGGAGTGTGGTTGCTATAGTTCCACATGTTTTTTCATTGTAATTCTCAAGCTAGGTACACCTTGATTCTTATAATGAACAATTGTTACTTTGATTTTAGTGAAAGTTTTCTTATTTACTTGTGTTTTAGTATGATTGCTATGGAGTAATTTGTGATATACTTGTGTGTATGATGTGATTGGTTATGGAGTATTCTTTTATTGAAAAGGTGATGCATCTAATTTTTATGGAGTTTGTTGCATCTAATTTTTATTGAAATGGTGATGCATCTAATTTTTATTGAAAAGGTGATGCATCTAATTTTTATGGAGTATTCTTTTATGGAGTAAGGTGATGCATGAAAACATATCTATTTTTATGAGTTTGTTGAAGTAACATCTAATCTTGCTTAATTTGTTGATAAAAACAATCTTTGGAAAAATAGGTCCGAAAGGAGTTTCAACTTGTTTTTATTCCAAAACATTAGTGCGCGAATTAGTATGGAATATGATGCTTGACACCCATCTTATTTACTTGTTAAAATGGATTTGAGAAGATTTCATCACGAAAAAGGACCGAAAGGATTCGTAGGAATTCATAAGAAAAGAATTGATTTTCTAAACAACCATGTGATTATAGAATTGTCATACTATCTTGATATGTCCGAAAGGAGTCATTTAGGTGATAGAATTCTTAATAGTAGTTAAAACATGACATACATCATAGATTGTATAACTACTCATTTTTAGTTGCGCATCATAACAAGTTTTACACCAAACTTTATATTTAAATTGCCATAATACTCCTAATGACCAATCAAGGAATTATACACAAGTATATGCTTAGTTCTTATTGAGTTTCTTTTAAATTGATATTTACATAAATAGGATTGACAACCCTTATTTAACAAACGTTTTTCTTATTACTAAAATAACAAATCCCTTGGGACGATCTCGACTTACCCACCTTTACCAAATCGGACGAGTAAACTTGCTCGTATGTGCTAAATAATTAATCGGATAAATCGTGTTTATAAATTTTAAAACTTGCACTAACAAAACGCACATCAAGTTTTTGGCGCCGTTGCCGGGGATTTAATTAATTTCTTAGTTTTTAGTAATTAAATTTTTTGTAATTTGTGAATTTCCAAGTTTAAGAGTTGGAGGCCACGTTAAATTTTTAGAATTTTGTTTTTCTTATTTAATGATTGTTTTTCTGTTTTTAATTGTTTAGTTTTAATAACTATATGATTAATGATATTAATTGTTAGTAATGATAGGTAATTATTAGTAGTTTTAATGATTTTAATAGTTTTAATTATAGTTAATGTTTTAGAAGTTTAAAGAGTTCTTTAGTTAATGTTTTTAATGTCCTAATTACTGCTCTAATAAGTTTAAGTTGTTTTAAGTTTTTATTAAAAAAAAAGAAAAAAGAAAAAAAAAATTGTCTCAGAAACTCCAACCGATTCGTTTGCGGGTTCCAACCGATCGGTTGGAGGAAGGTAAATGATCCATCTCATCGGATAGATGTCCATCCGAACGGATGGATGCCACGGTAAAATTTTTAGCATTTTTATTTTCTAGTTTATTTTCAATTCTTAGTGTTTTAGTTTGTTAATTTTCTTATTCTTATTTCATATTAAGAGTTATTTGCTTACAACTAACCCTCATGCTAATGATTTGGATGTTTTTATTGATGGTTATGTTATAGTTAGTAATTGCTTAAGTTGAAATGGAGAGTTTAAGTCAGATCTCGGCATACTTGAAAGATTTGGAGGATATGTTCAAGGATTCCGGTGATTCCTTGGAAAAGTTGGAAAGCATATTGGAAAAGGCTAAGATGGATTTAGAAGGAGAAGAGGTTGTTGGTGACAATGTTTCTTACTTACCACATGAAATGTGTTACCCAAAGAAGGAGAAGGAAAGAAAAGTTGTTGTTTTCACTAGAGCACCACCTAAGGAATTCGATGCTCCACACATGAGGTATTCTACACCTTGTGCGGTGGAAGGTGTTAAAGCGTGGGATTCGGAGTTGAACATGGAATATGGAGACAACTACATTTCGGAGGAAGTACTTGACAAGCTTGGTTTTGTTAAGCTTGATTATGAAGATTATGGAAGGAAGAAAGTGAAAGGAGTAAGAGTGAACATTCATGGTCACATTTTCAAATTTAATTTTGTGGTTGTGGAATACACTAATGCCGATGAACCGGAGGTTATTTTTGGTAGAGATTTTCTTGTGACTACCAAGTGTACATTGGATTTCGCACTTGGGGAGTTACGAATTAATATAAGTGATTTGGAAGAAGGAAAAGGAGTGAATGAAATTCTTGTTGATGTTTGTGAAGGTATGGAAAAGATCAAGGAAGCAAGGGATGAATTTGCAAGATGGGCAAAGCTAACCGAAACAAAACACCATTGAACAAATTAACCCAACCCTCCACCCCAAAAGAAAACAAATCATCATCATCATCATCCAATAATCCACCAAATTCACTACAAAGTATCAAACCTTTAACCAAAGAGCAAAAACAAGCTATCTTGGAGAATCTTGAAGCAAAAATTAGCGAGTTGATGGATAACAAACCGGTCATCGAAGTGCTAAGAAACTACATTGTTTATAGGAAGAAGTTAGATGGGGTTATGTTAGCAAAGTCGAAGTTGGAGGATAATAGTTTTGATGAAGTAGAGGAGAGAAGGATAATTGAGAATGGGCTCCCAAAGAAAATGAATGATCCCGGAAATTTTGTTTTACCGGCTAAAATTAATGGGACAACTCCTTTATATGCATTAGCCGATACGGGCTCGAGTGTTAGTATTATGCCTTACCCATTGTACCAAAAGTTAGGATTAAGAGACCCTCAACCTAATAATTCTAAGCTCACTATGGCGGATAATTCTAAGGAAAAAGCAATGGGGGAGGTGAGGAATGTTAGAGTTTAAATTGGTTACCAAGCGTTCTTGGCGGATTTTCTTGTGTTAGATGTTGCGGTTGATAAGGAGCTACCTTTGTTGTTAGGTAGGCCATTCTTAAGAACATGTGGAGCGGTAATAGATATGGGAAGAGGTACTATGACAATTGATGATGGAATTCTTAAGAACACTTACTATCCAAAGCCTAGAGGGGGTAGTAATGGGGATGATAATGACGAGGACCAAGAGGAGGATTACCTTGATTGCTTTGAAGTAGGTAGAGAAAAAGATGGTAGGCCTAAGTTTGGCCCATGCAAACCTAGTTTCTTTGATATAGAGGACGAAATGGAAAGGGCTCTAGCGATGGAGGCTTATTTTAATCCATTTAAAAACATCTTTGTGTTTAATAAATTGACAGATTTTCTTGGATCTTTACCGGTCCAATTGAAGAACTTGGAATGGGGATCCGATGGTCCTAGCATTTACAAACGAGAAGA
>LBNU01003536.1:35034-57497 GCA_014162995.1 Artemisia annua | reverse complement strand
CTATCTATCTATCTATCTATCTATCTATCTATCTATCTATCTATCTATCTATCTATCTATCTATCTATCTATCTATTTATCTAAGTATGATGTTTGCTAGTTTATATGGAGTTAAGTTATGTTTTTAGTCTTAAAGTTTAGAAGTAGAAATGATGACCAATATTTGGTAGACCAAGTGTGTTTGGAATATACACGTACAAAATATAAGTTTTTGAGAAACAAGAACTACTACTTGGGCATTTCAAGTTTAGTGGTGAAAAAGTTTTGAAAAATCAATTTCATACAAAACCGAAACGGATGGATTCACAACTGATCGGATGGAATTGAATATATAAACCAAAATTTTTAAAAACCCAAGAAAACCACACACACACAATCCACCAAGAATTGGGTCATTAAATTCGACCATAAGAAGTTGTTTAAGAGTTACAAGAGTGTAATTTGATCATCAATGGCATCAAGTCAAGTAAGTTACATCATTAATTTCATTCAATTAGATTTTAATTCGGATTATTGAAATTAGGTCACGAATTGGGTATTTTTGAATTAATTCAAATTGAGATGTAATATTTTGGGGATAAGTGATTAGATGATAGGAGAATGTATTTCAAAAAGAATTAGATCAATTGATTAAATTTTGAGTAAGAATTGATTGATTGAATTTTCGGATTGAATTGAGTAGAATCTTTGAAACTAATTTATTTGCAATTGATGAATCCCAGGAGTTACATGTTTGATAATTAGTAATGTTAGTATATTGCATTGTTAATTAGAGCACTAATTTGGAAGATTTTAGTTGATGGTGTTCTTGAGTTTCATAGAATCATTAGGTTGATGCATTGAGATGTTATGAATCGTTGTTAGGAGAGTTCAGATGTTAGAAGCACCCTAAGATGGTCAATTACAAGTTAGAAGGAATATTGGATTGAATGGGAAACGTTTAGATTGAATTGAGGATGGAAAATGTAGACAGAAACTCCAGCCGATTCGGTTGCGAGTTGCAACCGAACGAATGAGGATGCCAGAAAGTCCATCCGATCGGATGGAGCTAAATCCGATCGGATGGATGCTACGGAAAAATTTTTGACACTTTGCAAAATGCGTTTTCTAGTTTCTAAATTGATTGGTATTAGTTCTTATATTCTTATAATGACATAATTTGAGTTTTCTTTCAGGGAAATGTTGCAGGATTGGGTCGTAGTCGAAGAAACCCACTTGTTAACAAGTATTTGAAAAGGAATGAGAAGAAGAAGATCACTTTCAGTTTGAAACCGGAATCTAACGATAATGTCAAGTTCTCTCATGTGCAAAACAAAGATAAAAAGAATGCGTATAGGGAACGTCTTTGAAAACTTCAAGAGAGAAAGGTTGCTAAGCCTAGATTGATTGATTGGGATTTGCTTACGGAGTATGAGTGTGAGGAGCAATTGAGGGGCATGATGACTCTGACTTATGTGTATCCCGGTGATGGGGATAGGTTTGAAGATTATTCTTGGGAAAGAGCTTTTCGTATACGTGAGGATGTTTACAAGGAATGGTGTTTGGAGTTCTTTTCTACTTTTTACTTTGATAGGAAGGTGAATGATGTTCTTGGGGATGTTTGTGTTTAGTTTAGATTGTGTGGACGAGAACATGCTTTCTCTTTGCCAAATTTTGCGGTTGCTCTAGGTTTGTATGAGGAAAATGAAGTTCATCATAGGTTGTTTGGACCACATTTTGTGAGGTTGGCTAGGGATCATGATCAATACAATGGGATTGATGCTTATTGGAATAGAATTGGTGATCCAAGTTGCTCTAGGAGGAATTCTTCTAGGATCAGGAATCCGTTGATGAAGGTTTTGCAAAAGTTGATTTTGTGGGGATTGTTGCATAGGAGCGGTAGTCAAGACAAATGCAGTCAACCGGACCTATGGGTGATGAAGTTGTTGGAGGAAGATAAGAATGGGAATGCGGCATGGATTATTGCCAAGTATCTTTCTAAGAGAGCACCGGGAATTAAGAAACAAAGTGATGTTTGTGGAGGTCATTATGTGACCGTTTTGGCTAAGAATCTTGGGTATTATAGTGAGAATGAGTTGAGGAAGTGTCGAGTGAGGATGGAGAGTGAGATATGGGATGCTTTTAGTTTTGGGAAAGCATTGGATAGGAAGAATAAGACTTTGAGTCCTTGGACCGAACCAAGTGTGGGGGCGACATCAGGAGCTTACATGGAGGCACCATCACACCCTCAAATGGGAAGTTTTCCGGGGAACACTCAAAGTGGTTTTGATTCGGGATGGGGTGATTGGAACCGAGAATTGAATGCTATTGAGTGTAGGGATGTTTGGAAAGATTCGATGATGATGAGGACTGATTACAATTTTGATTATTCCATGCCGGTGATCCAACATTTGGCACAAGATGCCAATTATGAGATACCTCCCTACAACCCACCAAATGTTCCACCATACCCGTTACCATATTCTCCTTACCCTGGTCCATACCCATATCCTTATCCTGGTTATTCACCGTTTCCTGAGCCATACCCTCCATACGGTAGACTTCCCGAGTATGGTAGTTCAGGTGTCAATGTTGGAGGATCAAGCTTTAACCCTGGAGGATCGAGTTATGATGTTGGAGGTTCATCATCAAGAGTTGGAAAGAAGAAGCGACGAGTGGTGGATGATGACGATGATGAGGATGAAGATGAGAGTGAGGATGAGTTCGTTCATCTAGATATGGATTATGACGATGACGAGTGATCATCGTATGGTTTATGGTTGGTATTAAAAACAATTATGTGTGTCGAACAATTTCTATTTCCACTTTCTTTAACTATTTCTTTAGGATTATTAACTTAACTTAATTATCTACTTATTTCGTTTAGATATTTTTGTTTTTGTTTGTTTGGTTGTTTTGTATATTTTGCAGTTTTCTTGCAGGAGTTTCATTACGGAAGCATATAGTTGATCAACGTTTGGAGTCGTTAGACTCATTTGCTTATTATGATCAAATATGCATATTGCGTATTTAACTCCGGTATTTTCTAAATTTTTCCATTTCCTTTACTTTGAAGTCATTTTTATTACACTGAGGACAATGCAAAACTTAAGTGTGGGGGAGGGAAGAAAATAGAAAAATTGCATAATTTTTAAAATTTTTAATTTTTGATTTTAGAGTCGTGAACTTTAGTAACTAGAGTTGGTTCGCCCTTCATATTTTAGTTAAAATAAGGTTGATTCGATGGTAAATAGTAATGATATTTTTGGAGTATAAATTAAGTTTAAAGAGCAATTCTTCTCGGAATTGATAACATTTGCTAGCACAATTTTATACCCTTATTACTACAAATTGTGAGGATTAGTTTTTTTATGTGAATAGTGTTCTCATGCTATTTATATATTTCGTTATGAGTGTACCGGTGATTGTGTTAATTCTAGAACTTGTACTTGTTATGCATTATGGTTAAAATTATTTTCGAGTGATGGGGATATATTCATATGATAAGAGGCAAACTTAGGAATAAAACCAAATGGCCATCCGTTTACAAAACAAATTTTTGCTAACCACATCGGTTAGTTATTCTCGCACTTGGAACCCATTTGTTAGCGTTTATCTTTAACGCTAGATACCGCTAGTTAAAACCCTTTGAGCCATTCTTTTTCATTTGTTACATCCAGAAAAATACAAAAATATTTTACACTTTAAACCTTAGCCTACCCCTTGTCAAAGTCTAAACGGTGGGTTGCTAGTTGCTTGATATGAAGGATTGTTTTTGATAATTATGAGTTAGACACACTTTGTTGTTTGGGTGTGCCATTCCGACAAGATGAAGATTGATCATCTTTATATTTTGTATTTTTGTGGTGTATGCTTATGCGAAGTGTGGGGGGAGATGCGATGTAAAAAAAAAAAAAAAAGTAGAATAAGTCATCGCAACTATAAGGTGACAATTATAGCAAATGTGCTATATTATGAATAAAGAAAGTTATGTGATATGTGTTAGCCAATGTGCTAAGTATGAAGAATTTTATTATGGTGAATCGATGTATCGACATGTGAGAGTTCGAAGAGGAGAAGGATTGTAACTATAATCATATATGGGATTTGTGGTTTGGTTCGTGACTAGCAACAATGGGTATGAGACTTGACTTTATTTTTTTCTTTTAAAACCAATTTCATAAATATTCCCATGCCTTATCCTTACCTTTTTAACTTAGTGTAATAATTAAGTGTATTGACAAATAGTGACCATCCGAGTTCCTGAGAATCTAGAAAACGTGCTAGCGAACTAAGGTTATCCTTAGTGACCATCCGTTCTTTGGTGATACTAGAATTCGTGGCAGCGATCTATTTTCGACTTGCACAAGATATTTGCATGAAGGTTTTATTAACCCTTAGCCTAAACGTTACAACCCGAATAAAAGACCTCTTTGACGAATTATTTCATTGTTTTGATACTTGTACAAGCTTATGGTAAGAAACATTAATCATGACTGAGCAATGAGTGATCTATTAATCATGCCACATATTGAGTGATGAGTGAATTTCAAAATATCTTCGTAAGGTGCTTAGAATTGTTGTCACGCTCTTTATTAACTTGTTTGAGTTCAAATAAGATGTTTGCACTATTGCCATTGAAATCAATTTTCTTTTGATTAAGACTTGCTCGAGGGCGATCAAAGCTCAAGTGTGGGGGATTTGATAACGCTCAAAGTTAACATGTTTTTAGAAGCGTTATTGTTGGTTTTACGCATAGAAATTGGTCATATTTGTATATATTTGTTACTTAATCGTGGAAAAGTGTTTATACATGCAAATATAGCCAAAAGCAGGTAAAAGTGATTAAAAGATGAAGAATTGAAGTGATCATACACATTTGGAGAGTTTCGAGAAGAAGAAAAAGGAGGAAACGACGCATGGACAAAAGGATTTGATAAAGACAAGCTTACTACACCTATTTATCAAGGAAATATCAAGTTCTAATGAATAAAGTCATGCCACGAAGAAAGACAAAACATGCGACGTGAATCGACAAAGAAAAGACAAAGGTTTACAACTCAGGTCGCATCCAACCGATCGGATGCAACCCGCATCCGAATCGGTTGGACATGACCATACTACCACCATCCGATCGGATGGAGAGCAAACTGATCGGATGGGTGGTGACTGCTGTTACAAGTCTTGCATTTATGGATGAATTTACTCCCCATAATCATTGGTGGCTGATCATTTCTGCATAATAACTCAGTAGGGACTTTTTTACTTGAAGGATAAGTGTCATTAGGCTATATAATGACTACTTAGGGTCTAGATTACATGTACCATCAAATATCTACCAAAGTGTTACACCAAATATTACTAGTAAATCTTATATTGCCTAAAAGGTTACTAAGTGTTGTGAAAACGTACAGAAAGTGTTGAGTTCGAGTCTCAAGCCTTGGTTCGAGTTTGGAGTTGTTTACTTACGTTAGTGATCAATTGGAGGAGTGTGGTTGCTATAGTTCCACGTGTTTTGTCATTGTAATTCTCAAGCTAGGTACACCTTGATTCTTATAATGAACAATTGTTACTTTGAGTTTAATGAAAGTTTTCTTATTTACTTGTGTTTTAATATGATTGCTATGGAGTAATTTGTGATATACTTGTGTGTATGATGTGATTGGTTATGGAGTATTCTTTGATTGAAAAAGTGATGCATGAAAACATATCTACTTTTATGAGTTTGTTGAAGTAACATCCAATCTTGCTTAATTTGTTGATAAAAACAATCTTTGGAAAAATAGGTCCGAAAGGAGTTTCAACTTGTTTTTATTCCAAAACATTAGTGCACGAATTAGTATGGAATATGATGCTTGACACCCATCTTATTTACTTGTTAAAATGGATTTGAGAAGATTTCATCATGAAAAAGGACCGAAAGGATTCGTAGGAATTCATAAGAAAAGAATTGATTTTCTAAACAACCATGTGATTATAGAATTGTCATACTATCTTGATATGTCCGAAAGGAGTCATTTAGGTGATAGAATTCTTAGTAGTAGTTAAAACATGACATACATCATAGATTGTATAACTACTCATTTTTAGTTGCGCATCATAACAAGTTTTACACCAAACTTTATATTTAAATTGCCATAATACTCCTAATGACCAATCAAGGAATTATACACAAGTATATGCTTAGTTCTTATTGAGTTTCTTTTAAATTGATATTTACATAAATTAGGATTGACAACCCTTATTTAACAAACGTTTTTCTTATTACTAAAACAACAAATCCCTTGGGACGATCTCGACTTACCCACCTTTACCACATCGGATGAGTATACTTGCTCGTATGTGCTAAATAATTAATCGGATAAATCGTGTTTATAAATTTTAAAACTTGCACTAACAAAACGCACTTCACATAGCATAAATGCTTTTCCTACCAATTCTAGGGGCGTACCTCACATATTTGGGGTGGAAAATTTTCTAGTGGTATGGTTTTTGTGCTAGTCATGTAACTCCTATCCATGAGACGCTTATTAAGATCAAAGTTTCACTCCTATATGTTGTAAAAAAATTTAAATTTGGCACTAAAATTGCCCTAACAGGTATTTATCTCAGTTTTATTACACATCTACCATTAAACAAACAAAAATCAAGCGTAATTGCATTCTCTAAGGTATCGTAATTCCCCCCCCCCCTTACACTTAAGATGAACATTGTCCCCAATGTTCAAATAATAAGATGTAAAAGTAAAATAAGGTAAAAGAATGAAATCAAATACTCCCCTGATTCGCTCGGTGGATAATGGGGTAACATGGTTAGATCTTCTTCCAAGAAAATGAACGCTCAAAGCTTCCCTTCCGAAATATAAATCATCTTCTTGTCCAAAATAACCTGTTAAACCAGAGAAAACAAACACGAAAACCTGTATAACATCGGCGGGATAAATCTGTATACGGATATAATGCTTGTGGAATGAATATTTTGCAGATTCCTGGAGTTTATGAGTTAGAGATTTTATAAAGCACTTTATGATTCCGGAAGAAAAACGAAACTTTCAAAAATTCCAGAAAACAGGGTCTGACGCCATCAGCCTGGGGCTTGACGCCGTCAGATGTGATCTGACAGATTTTTCATGTTAAGTTTTCGGAAAATTTCTGGAAAAACTCAATTCTTACTTCCTGGAAATCCTGCAAAATATCATTATGACTCGATACAAGCATTTGACTCAAACAATTACTAATATGTAGGTCAATTTAATATTGTTATGATTCATGTTCGTTTGTTCTTATTAACCGATTTGGATTTCCCTTACACTTATCTTTTGCAAAATGCCTTTATATGTAGTTAAGAAGAAGTTAAAAACAAAATAAAGCATTTTCACAATTTAGTTTGAAGCATGAATCAATAACAATAAAAATAGACATACATACGGAAACAAATAAAATCAAACAAACAAACAAAAAAACACACAAAGCTTGGGTTGCCTCCCAAGAAACGCTTTTCTTTATTAACGAGTCTTGTAGCTAGACTCAAAGTCACCGTACATTACGTGACTTCATCGTTGGTCACATCCTCTAGGTCATCCTTGGAATTAGTCTTATATTCCGGACCTAGTTGTAAGCATTCTTTGTAAAACCCAAATATCCTACTCATGACATAGTCTACTCCTCTACTTCTATCCTTATCATTCCTATAGTAGACCGCTTGCTTGTGCTCCTTCTCAAAGTTTGACAAAAGTCGGTATTGTTCTATCTTATAAGGCATTTGGTAAGCTACATCATCGGTCTCGTCCTTGAACCTAACTATCCCTAGAGATGGGTCATAGTTCATCTTAGAGGCCTCGACAAACGGCTTTCCAAAAGCTACTTGAGTTAAGCATGCATCTATTACCGGGCGAATGTCCTCAACAATCACAAAGTCGGCGATATAGGTAAAATTCCCTATGTAGACATGTATTCCCCTAACTCTACCTACAAAGTTGCTAATCCACCCCATGCTAGGAAATGTCCTAAGTCCCAGTTTCTTTTTCATTATTAGATTCTAGTGGGCTCTAGTCATGACGTTTATTGGAGACTTAAGATCTATGTAGGCCTTCCAAACATGTAAGTGACCTATATTGCATGGTATGTTGAGGTTGGTAGGGTCACCGGTTTTGATGATTGGGTTACCTAGGAAGTATGGTGTCTCGGGGTCATCGAATAGATCCTTATGGTACGCACGTTCTTCCTTAGTGGGAAACCTATTGAAGTAGTCCTCTTCGTCATCTACTTCTTCTACTTCACTTATCTTGGCTTCCTTATCAACCTCAACTTCCTTAACCTCATCCTCATTTGTCTTAACTTCCTCCTTATGTTCACTATCTATTTCATTCTTAGGGATTGGCTTAATAGTGACAACATTAACGAAGTGGACTTGTTTCGATGAAGAAGGGTCCTTGATTTGGGGTCTGCTATTTGTGTTCCTACTGTCCTTATGTGGAGGTGATAGCACTTGGTTGTTGAGGGCCTTCAATAAGTTGTCAATATTATTGGTCATCTCTAGTTGTTGTTGATTAAATTCGGATGTGAATTTAGCTATACGAACTTCTTGAGATGCCATAAAATTGGACATCAATCCTTGAAAGTTATTGGTACTACCATAGTTGTTGGAAGGATTGTTGTTGAAAGTACGGTTCGAGTTTGAACCGTTGGGTTGAAAACGATTTGGTGGGTTGGAAGAATTGTTTTGGGGCACGTTTTGGTTTGGCTTCCACCTAAGGTTTGGGTGATTTTTCCAAGACGGGTTGTAGGAATCACCGTAAGGGTTTGGCTCGGGTTTAAAAGTGTACCACTTGTCTCCCGCTCCGTCGGTACGCGAGGATGCGTAGTCCGCAAAAGCTTGTTCGGGGAGTTCCATGCAATCACGAGTGTCGTGGGGACCACTACATAATTCGCATGAAGCAGTGATTTTGTTCACTTGGTTTGAAGGGTTAGGAGCCTCGTAGGATTTCATAAGAAACTTGACTTGGTCTTCACGTTCTATGATCCTACGGTCGGAAGTGCTTGAATTGTTCGAAGGCAAAGATATTGCCTTGGCTGTTTTATTCAAATCACGGGGATCATTCCAACTTTCATTGTCATAAAGAGCAAGATCTTCTAGGAGATCCCATGATTGTTCCGCACTTAGATCACGTAGCTTACCACCGGCCGCTTGGTCAATGGTTTGCCTCGTGGGGAGATTGATGTGGTCATAGAAGATTTGGACTTTGAGCCAAAGGTCTATGCCATGATGAGGGATTTTTTGGAGTAAGTCCTTGAATCGAGTCCATGCCTCGTAGAGGGTTTCGCCTTGGCATTGTTGGAACGCCAAGATGTCATTCCTTAGCTTTGTGGTTCTTCCCGGTGGGAAGAATTGAGCTAAGAAGCGAGTTGTGAGATCATCCCAAGAGGTGATGGATCCTGTGGGTAGACGCTCTAGCCATTGACTAGCATGGTCTCGCAGAGAGAATTGGAAGAGACGTAGTCGGGTAGTCTCTCGAGTGGCAACATCAAGGTCTATGGAATCTACGATCTTAAGGAAGTCCTTGAGGTGTTGATTTGGATCTTCGGAACAAATTCCATTGAATGCACATCCACTNTGTGGTTCTTCCCGGTGGGAAGAATTGAGCTAAGAAGCGAGTTGTGAGATCATCCCAAGAGGTGATGGATCCTGTGGGTAGACGCTCTAGCCATTGACTAGCATGGTCTCGCAGAGAGAATTGGAAGAGACGTAGTCGGGTAGTCTCTCGAGTGGCAACATCAAGGTCTATGGAATCTACGATCTTAAGGATGTCCTTGAGGTGTTGATTTGGATCTTCGGAACAAATTCCATTGAATGCACATCCACTTTGCACCAACCGGATGGTGTTGGATCGCAAGGGAGACACATTGGCTCCTTGGGTGAGCTCAATGGTGTTTCGATAGCCATGGTGGTTAGGTCGGGAATACTCTCCTAAGGTACGGGCTCTAGAAGGTTGGTTGGTTGTGGTGGGTTGTTGGGATCAAGGATATTACCACCTTCCATGTTGGCGGATGGTAATGGGTACGAACAAAAACACGAATAAAAAAGATAGACTAAAGAAAACCTAGAAAAATAAAGTAAAAATCTCACTAGAAAGGAATCTAGCGCGTAGACCTAATAAAATAAAAATTCAACCTAAACAATAACTATTCCCTGGCAGCGGCGCCAAAAACTTTGATGTGCGTGGATTGCACCCCTCGCAAAAAGGTTTTACTTCTCAAGGGATCTTGAGAAGCTTGCAATCCCCACCAGGAAGTGTACCTGACCGATGTAGTATAGTGTAGTGGCAAGTACCGGGGGATTGATCGTTCTCTAGGGGAATAGTGTCGTTAGGATTGAAAAGCTACTCTAATAGGTCTAAGGGTGAGGGAAGATTCTTTTTTGTATTTTTTATATTTTATTAGAAGGAGTGGGCGGAATTAGTTGCTAGTCAACTAACCCAAATAACTACTTATGCAATTAAAATAAAATAACAAGAAAGTAAATGTTGTGAAAACTTATATGGAGAGAAGTGTGTTTACTTAGATTTCCTTACTCCATAACTATCTTTTATTGATTGATTAGTGTGTATTAATTGCGTGGATGACGGATTGTATTCCTTAATACCATTCGTAGGGGTGTATACGGACTTCCCCTAACTCTATGAGCTCCTACTTCACTCCTATGTCGAGCCGGCTAAGAAGCTCCTAACATGGGATCACTAGAATTCGCTCATGCATTAAATACAATCAAATAACCTTAGTACACCTTGGTTCATGTTTCTTAAGACGTTTAAGCATGTTACCAACCGGAAGTCTGCCAGTTTTCTTAAGCCTAACATCGATAATCACCCATCCAATACAATTAATAACACACCATTCAATCAATAATATATAGTTAGGTTTCATTATATCTAAGCAAACACAAAGAAAACCTAGCCTAGCATGTTAAATAAAAGACAAGCATAAGATAGATTCAAACAACACATAGACATATTGAATGATTAATTGATTACTTATCTTCAATGTAACATGAGAGATCCAAGGGTATAAAACCCTTAAAAAAGCTGCAAAAATCGTCTAGGGTTTCTTTCTAAAAAGTTCCAGACTAATGACTAAAAATTAAGGAAATATATATAGAAAATCAGATCTGACGGCGTCACACATAAGCCTGACGCCGTCATGCCGCCGTGGTTAGGGTTTCTTGATGGCCTTCTTGACGCTATCTCTCTTTAATCCATTCTGGCTTATCAGGGTCTGACGGCGTCAGACATGACCTTGACGCTGTCTGGAGTACTATTCCAGCAGAAATTTAGCACTTTGTCGAATTCTTCACTTTTATGCTCCAAAAACGTCCAAAATGCTTCCTTATCTAGAATTTCTCTCAAAATTACCTAAAATGCCAAAAGGAAAGATTTAGGGCGATATTTGATAAAATAAATACGATTTAGGGCTTAAATGACCCCCGAAAAGTGGTACACTTTTCGCCTTATCAAATACCCTTACACTTGAGATTTGCTTGTCCTCAAGCAAATGCGCTTTAATTCCAATCAAAAGACAATTTAGGGGTCATTTAACACTAATATAAAACTAATTACAACAAATAATCGCTCCCCTTCAATCATAATAAGCACGGAGATTACATACTAGCACATCACAAGTAGTGTTTAGATACTCTCATCTCTCAGGTGTCATAATTATATCTCATAAATGAAAATGGACAATATCTCTCACTACCTGTCATAGCAAATAGATTACCATAGGCTTGGGAAAGGATCGAAAACCTTCTCCACTAGGCGTAAGCACCTAAGATAAACTATCAAAGAGACCTTTACAAAAGGGTTGTAATGAGGTGTAGGGATATGATAAATATGGATTTGTTGGATAAGGGATATTTCACTGGTGGCGAGTTAAAGATCTTGATTAATTACATGTACAATATGGGGTTGCTAAGCCAAGACTAGACTCGACTTAAGCTAATCAAAAACTAATAAAAACATAAAATAAACATAAAAAGAAACGGGATGGCAGTCCGTATGTTTTTTCTACTTTTCTTTTTCTCATTTTTTTGTATTTTTCTTGATTTTTCGATTTTTTTATTTTTTTTTCGATTTTTTTTGCATACATTCTTGCCCTACCATCCAAAATAATACATCATAGGGGCCTCGGTTCTCCCCTTACACTTGAACTTTTACATACTTTACAAATAACTATTCTAAAGACTCGAATTACGATAATCGAAATACTTGGAGTACTTTTAAAATATTTAGCACATATGGGAGTAATAATGTTGTTCTTCCCCATTACTCCATTACATTAGCTTGACGCCGTCACACATAAGGTTGACGTCGTGACGCCGCCGTGGTTAGGGTTTCTTGGTGGCCTTCTTGACGCTGTCTCTCTTTAATGCATTCTGGCTTATCAGGGTCTGACGGCGTCAGACATGACCTTGACGCCGTCTGGAGTACTATTCCAGCAGAAATTTGGCACTTTGTCGAATTCTTCACTTTTATGCTCCAAAAACGTCCAAAATGCTTCCTTTTCCAGAATTTCTCTCAAAAGTACCTAAAATGCCAAAAGGAACGATTTAGGGCGATATTTGATCAAATAAATACGATTTAGGGCTTAAATGACCCCCGAAAAGCGGTACACTTTTCGCGTTATCAAATAATCTCTCACATCTAGACCTAATTCGTCATACATCTTGACCTAACCACACTATTCCCCTCGAGAACGATCAATCCCTCGGACTTATATATACTACACTACAACGGTTAGGTATACTACCTTGGAGATTGTAAAACTTCTTTGTGAAGGTTACAAACCCCGCATCATTGGCATGGAAATGCAAAACAAAATTCTTGCTAAGATCGATGGCACCTTGATTGTCGCAGAGGATGGCAATGTCGCTTAGATGAATATCGTAGTCGACAAGAGCTTGTTTCATCCATAGTGCTGGTTGGCATGCTTTGCCTACGGACACATATTTTGCTTCGGTGGTAGAGAGGGCTAGTGCGGTTTGTTTCTTGGAGAACCATGATGTTAAGCAACATCCCATGAAAGTGCACACAGCAATTGAACTCTTGCGATCAACATAATTACTTACATGGTCAGAATCTACATATACAATAGTTTCTACCCTGTACCGTTAGGATACCATAACCCCAAATGAGTTGTACCCTTTATGTACCTAAAGACTCTTTTGACTGCTTCATGATGTGAAGATTTAGGATCTTCTTGAAAGCGAGCACACATACACACACTAAACATAATATCCGGCCAACTAGCGTAAAGATAAGTAGATTACCTATCATACCACGGTACTTGGTGTCGTCAACGGATTCACCGTCTTCGTCTTAGTAAGTTTAATGTCGGATGACATTGGTGTTTTCATTTGTTTTGCATCCTCTAATCCAAATTTCTTTAACATTTTTTTTAATATTTTTAGATTGGTTAAAGAAGATACCTTCATGCAATTGTTTGATTTGTATACCGAGAAAGAAGTTCAATTCTCTCATCATACTCATTTCAAACTTGTCCTGCATGATTTTAGAAAAATCATTACACATTTGTTGACAAGTAGATCCGAATATAATATCATCTAAGTAAATTTGGACAATGATAATATGTGATTTATTTTTCTTTGTAAACAATGTATTATCTACTAGACCCATTGTATATTTATTATCTATAAGAAAGGTTTTAAGTCTACCATACCAAGCTTTAAGAGCTTGCTTAAAACCGTACAGAGCTTTCTTGAGTTTGTATACATATTCTGATTTTTTAAAAGTTTTGTAGATTTTAAAGATTGAACCCATTTAGAAAAGCACTTTTAACATCCATTTGATAAAGCTTGATATTTTTAGCGGAAGCATAAGCTAGAAGGATTCTTATAGATTCTAATCTAGCTATGGGAGCATAGATCTCATCAAAATATATTCCTTCTTATTGATTATAACTTTGTGCCACAAGTCTAGCTTTGTTGCGGGATACTCTCCCATTTTCATTTAGTTTATTTTTGAAAACCCATTTTGTACTAATTATGGTTTGCTTTTTAGGAGGTGGAACTAGTTTCCAAACATCATTTGAGACAAATTGATTTAATTCTTCTTGCATAGCTATTATCCAACTTTCATCTTTAATAGCTTCATTTACTTTTTTAGATTCTATGGAGGAAACAAAGCAAAATAAGTTAGTTTGATTTTGAGCTTGAGACCGTAATGTTCTTTCATTTAATTTTTCTATAACTATTTCTAGTGGGTTATCTTTGGATTCTTTGACGTTATCTATATCTTTATTTATTAGTTCATATTCCTTGTCTTTTACTTCACTACTTTGATTTTCATGGATTTGAGTCTCTATTATATCATCATCTACGAGAGGTTGAGATTTAGGAGGAGGACTTTTGTCAAACTTGACATTTAAAGATTCTTCTACTTTCATAGTTTCTTTATTTAAAACTACATATGCTTTACTATTAGGTGAATATCCTAAGAAAATACCTTCGGTAGATTTTGGATCGAATTTGGTAAGATAATCATTTGTGTTTAAAATGAAGCATTTGCTTCGAAATACCTTAAAATAATCTAACAACGTTACCTTTTAATAACTCATAAGGAGTTAATCCTAAGAAAGGTCTAATGAGAATTCTATTTAAGATGCATGTAGATGTGTCGACGGCGTTACACCAAATTTTTTTATGAATTGATTGTTCATTAAGCATGGTTTTACTCATTTCTTGTAAGGTTCTATTCTTACGTTCAACTACCCAGTTTGATTGTGGAGTACGTGGAGCCGAGAAATTTTGAGTAATGCCATTAGTATCACAAAAAGCTTCGAATTGTACTTCGTTGACAAACTCCTGACCATGGTCCATACGAATAGATATTGTTGGACAACCTAGTTGTTCTTGAATTTTCTTACTTAAGATTTCAAAGTGATCAAAGGATTCAGTTTCATTTTTCAAAAATCTAGTCCCTGTATACCTAGAGTAGTCATCGACTATTACTAAAGTATAGAAGTTTCCTCCGTAACTTTGAATAGCCGATGGACCAGATAGATCCATGTGTAAAAGTTCTAGACACCTAGTTGTAGAAACCATATTTGTTGATATAAATAATGCATAAAAACGTTATTAATATTTTTCGATATCCCTACGTTTTGATAATCACAAAATGTAAAAACATTAAACGAAAAATTATTACGTAAACAAGTATTTAGTTACAAATATCATTCCATCCAACAAAATCACTTAAGGTATGAATAAACAAATGTCTAATACATTTTATGATCAAAGGGAATTTATTTAAACACTACAAAGTTTAAAAAATGTTATAAACATCTTATATATTTTTGAAAAACACTTTTGGTAATTAAAGGAATAATGTTTAATTCATAACAAATATATGAATTCAAATTTTTAACCAAAATCAGTTAGTTTTTCACCAAATAAACTTTCACCAAAAAAGGACAAAGTTCCTGGTTGTTACAGGAGGGTGGCCCCCTTAATTTTAAGGGGACCGGCACGCTCCTGTGGTCAGAAATTTTTTCCTATAAATACTGGGTCATTTATGTAATTTTTCCTCATCTTTTGCACGAAAATTTTCAGCCTCAATCCTTTCTAAACATCCTTCTAAATCCTTTGATCATAAGATTTTAATTCTTTGTTTCAAGTGATTCAAACCCTCACCATTGAAAGTGCAAGAGAAGAATACTCCTTCAATATCAAATTGTAGGATACTAGATAAGCTCACATAACACGTTTGGATCAAGTGGTTTGGTTCGTTTAAGTGTAAGAAAGAAAAGAAGAATTTAGAGAGAGAAAGAAGGTGAAGCCTTAGAGAAAAAACCAAAAAAAATAAAATAGATTATGAGAAGGCTTACCCTCTCCAAGGATGGAGAGGGTATTTATATGTACATGAGTTTTTGCCACTTGGGCTGTGGATCAGGCATACAGTGGGTAAAGACCCGTCCATCTTCCACGAATACTAACTACTTCTAATCTACGTTTTACTAACTATTATAAATACTACGAACTAAACAATGCTTAATCATACGTGGGGTGACCGAATTTTTCTTATACAAAAATTGTATTCCTAACAATCTCCCCCTAAGGTAGGTCACCCCAAAATTAAATCTTGAATTCTTGCATTGAGATCTTTGTAGATTCTTTTGTAGCTCGTAGTTGTTGATTCTTCATTGATAAATGACTCAAGATGACTTTCTTGATGTATAGGCTGATCTTTGACTTTGCGCTTTTGCTCATCATTCAAATATTTAGCTTCAAGTCATCTTTGAGTGGATGTGTCTCTTTGTGATGTTGTGATAGTCTTTGTGTTGTCATGCTTACACTTTTATGGATCGTGATCTTCTGCATCAGAGTTGTGGAAGCACGGTTAAAGCCCATTCCTTGATCATGACATCTTTAGATTTGATGTAGAAGTGCAAGCATGAGATGATGAATCTGCATCTTTTCAGCAATCGGCATCAATCGTCGGCTTCTTTATCTCTGGTGTGAGTACGCCTTTCCAACATGCCCATACATCTTTGTTGAGTGGATCTTCACGGTTGAATAGTTCTGACGACTCCTTTTAGATGTTGGTATGAGCATGTGGAACTAGAGTGATGGTGGTGATCATGGTAAGTATGGTATGTTGAGCTGCATAAAACTTGGTTAGTAATAAACATACCGGCACTTACAAGTTCGGACTTCAAGATTGTCAACAGCATAGTGTGAAGACTTTCTCTAATCCTTACCAAGGCCGTTCCTAATCGGATGCCCCCGAAGGAGCTTTCACTGACATACCGAAGTACACCAACGATTAGGTGAGTCGCTGGATATCACCCCACGACTGTAGACCTTTTGGAACACCATCGTACTCACTAAGCGTAATTCGCAAGAGATTACCGAAGTGACCTGCTGTCAGGGCTGTTTGATGTTGACCCTGGCAGGAGTTTCCACTCAATCACTGGGAAATACTTATGTATATTCCCTCATAAGTGTTCTTGGCAGATTGCTAAGATCTGCGTAGGACTCAAAATATTACATCTGGTGTCCTTAATGTTGAATAACCAGTGTAGAAGTATCAAGTGTTCCTATGAGATCTTTTGATGCATCTCTTGGCTCTAGACTCAATAAGTGCACATTGGTTATCCTATGCGGAGACTAGGGAGGGGTCTCCTGTTTCAATATCAACTAGCTTGTTGAATCTATTTAACCTTGATAGATCTTGTAGCTCTCGTTGATCGTTAGCAGTGTCTATGTAATCACAAACACTCTAATAGAGAATCTCCAAAGCTTGTACTCTAATGCGGAAAACAAATACAAGCATAAACTATAAATACTAAGAACGCTTAATCCTCTATGGATTATATATTGAAAACTTATAAACCCCTTCGTTACATCAAACATAAACTTGTGTTCCTTTTATAGACAAGGAACCCTAACCTAAACCGTTTTTCAAGAAACGTATCTTCTATAAACTTTAAATAATATGCATTATCTTTTCCTAATATAACTCATGCATATCCTAACTACATTACATAATACGCGGTTTTACTAAGTCCGCAGAAACTAAACAAGCTGAACTATGTCTTCAGCAGTAATACTTCATCAGCAGAATCTGGTCTTCAGCAGATTCCCTTCAGCAGTAACCATCAGTGGAATTCACACTCACCAGAATTCCCAACAATCCTCCCCTAATCTTGAATTTGACCTAGGTTAAGTTCAAGATTTCTTGATAGATCGTTAAACACAATATCAGCAGCAAAGAATCAAAAAGATAACATCTCTATGATGAATAAGCTTGAAACACAATATCTTTGCAGCAACATATGACAATTGATACATCAAAACAGATTAGTTTCATACTATTCTCATCACATCCAGGTGTATTAACTCCTGAGAGAGGTGAATCATTGATGTCTCTTTACCAATAGCCATTACTACTGGAGTAGCCAAATGTTTAAGTTTGAAAACTATGGTACACTGATAACCATATGATTTTTGGTAAATCATCAACTATAAACGGATTTGAGTTGTCTTTACCTGTAGCCGTTTGCTCAGGACTAGCCAATTCTTAAAGGAAACATCCTTGGTGAATCGAAAACCAATATGGATTTCCACAGCCTTTACCATAAGCCATATACTCATGGGCTAATCAACTCTTAGGATTTTCAGTGAATAAGATCCATGGTGAATTGATGACCATTTCAACTCTCAGCAATTAAGCATGGGTGAGTTGAGTACCCTATGATTTTTGGCAAACCATGACAGCCATCAACAGATTTGATTAGTCTTTACCAAAGCTATACCCTTTGGACTAGCCAACTCTTTAATGGACACAAGTCACATCAGGTGAGTTGATAACCATCAACAGAGTTACTATACAACAAATCTGCAAGTAGTTAGTACATTTTTTTTTAATACTAAAGAAAAAAATAAACACAATATACAACAAGATATACCAGATCAAGTAGAAGACTTATGTTGAAGAAGCTGAGACTTGATCAATCCTACCAACTGCTCAGCATGTGTGAGATCATTAGCAACTAGATTAGGAGGAATCTCCAACTTCTTCCTCAATAATCTTGTCAGCAGCTTAGCAGACATTGGATACTGCTGATCAGAGAACATACACACCCCTGTACCCTTTGAAGTATGAGAATCCATCAACACCTGCAGATCTCCCAAGAGGTACAACCCTGAACCTTGTGGCTTATGTTTGGAATAGTAATATGACACAAAGGTGTAAAGAGTTTGTAGATCTGTTCTATCCACCAAATGAAGAATATCTTTCAAGAAAATAAACTCCATTGAAGATCCATCCATCCTTGAGATTGTGTTCAACTGACCATCAGTGACCTTCCAATCTGTCAACACACTATAAGACACTTCTGGAAACACTGCAGTAGAACCTTGCTTGATAAATGTAGCATTGTCAGCTTGAAGATCTACACGTTTGGATGTCCTTTCCTTCTTAGCAGTTTTCTTCTTGGAAAGCCTCATAGATCTCCTCAAGTTAACATGTCTGGTGTGAGACATTCTTTTCTTTCTTCTACCAGGTACATAGATTCCCATAGAGATAGAAGGATCCACTGAAGTAGTAGCATCAGAGACACTGTCAGCAGCAACAGAAGTTGTAGCATCAGAAGGAACTGAGATACCTACATTATACAACTTATCCATTGCTTCCCTAGCCTGCTTAGCCTTAGCAGCATCTTGTTCTGCCTTTCTTGTCAACATTTCTCTATAGTGGAAAAGAAAAGATCTTTTAGGAGCAGCAGATACATGAGAAGAAACAGCAACAGTACTGTCCTTCATAGGACTGGATGGAAGAGGATCAGCAGGATCAGAAGAAACTTCAGGAGGAACAATCACCAGAGAAACATCAGTGGAAACAGGTATTGCTGAGGATTGACTAGCAAAGCCCTCATCAGGAGAAATGAAAGACTTATCCTGTATGTCAATAGATGGTGAAGGTTCAGTAGATTGAACATCTATATGTATACCTTCAGTAGATTCAACCACACCCTCAGCAGTTTTGGATCTCTTTGCAGCAGGAGTATCCAGAACATCAGCAGTCCTCTTAATTGGTTTAACATTTCTCATTACCACATTGTAAAGCCTTACCAACTCAGAGTCAGACAAATTTCTAACTTGCTTCCTTGTCAAACCAGACTGATAAATGGATGTACTCTGCATGTAGACTACTTCCCTCATGTATTTCCTTTCTTCAGCTGCAGTCTTTGGTTTTTCTCTCTTCTCCTTTTGCTTTTGTGCTGCAATAGCTTTCCTCTTCTCAGCTGCAGCCTTTTTCTTTTGTTCTCCAAGTGCCACCATTTGAGCAGGAAAATTATCACTGTCAAAATCAACTCCTAGTATACTCTGAGCAAGGGTGGAATTTGATGCAGCTTGCATAGTATAGGTGTCCCACTGCTCATCAGTAAAATGAATGGATTGAGCATCCAATTCTCTTTGTCTTGCAGGAGTTAGATTGGAAGTGAACTGTTCTGAATGCTTTTCTTGAAGTGCTTTGCTTCTCATCATATCTTCATACTCTTTAAGCCTTCTTGCCTGCTCATTAATGTCAGTGGCAGTCATAGAGTCAAGATCAATAACATCTTCAGCCAGAGTTGCTTTCCCCTTGTCAGTAAGATCTACATTATGAACACTTGTAGATGGCTCAGTGAATATATCATCATGAGAAAGATCCACAAATGATATATCCTCAGCAGATGCAGCAGGAGAAACAGATGAAGTAGAATCTTTCTCAGCAGGAATAGCACCAGCAGAATCAGATTCCAAAACATGAGTTCTTCCAGCAACAAATACCACTGAAGGTCCTGCTGAAGATGAAGGAACTTGGGCAGCAGCAACTTGGGCAGCAAGAACAGTCATCATTTCCTCATCGGCAGAAACTTGGGCAATAGCAACTTTAGATGCCTCAGCTAGATACAATCTTCTTCTTTTTCTGCTGAAATGAATAGTTGTCCTCTGTGATCTTGCTTTGGGAGAAGAAGCAGCAGCCTTTTGTGCCACATCAGCTAGGACCTCAAGAGGGTCCAATGTTGATTCCTCTGGTTCTTCATCTGAATCAATCACCAATCTTCTCTTTCTCTTTTCCCCAAGCTCTGCTTCCAAACCCACTTGGAGATGGCTCAGTAGGTAGATCATCACGAGAAAGATCCACAAAAGATATATCCTCAGCAGATGCAGCAGGAGAAACAGGTGAAGTAGAATCTTTCTCAGCAGGAATAGCACCAGCAGAATCAGATTCCAAAACATGAGTTCTTCCAGCAACAAATACCACTGAAGGTCCTGCTGAAGATGTAGAAACTTGGGCAGCAGCAACTTTAGGTGTCTCAGCCAGATACAATCTTCTTCTCCTTTCTGCTGAACTGAATAGTTGTCCTTTGTGAAGTTTCCTTAGGAGAAGAAGCAGTAACTTGATGAGCCACATTAGCTAGTACATCCAAAGGATCCAATTGTGATTCCTCTGGTTCTTCAGCTGAATCAATCACAAAGCTTCTCTTTCTCTTCTCCCCAAGCTGTGCTTCCAAACCATGAACTTTGAGTTTCAGACTTTCTATCTCAGCCCCCATTGATGATTTAGTATCATTGAGTTCCTTTCTCAAGTCAGCAACTTCCTTATTAGTCCTGTTAAGAATTTCACAAACATTTGTGAGAGTAATGGGGTCCTCAGCTCCACCAACAGATTGCTCAGTGGTATTGGGAGCTTCATTGGGCCTTTCAGGAGAAAGTGGCTCAAAGATAGGAAGTTCATCAAAAATATTTCTATCAGGACTTGGTGTGGACAGTCTAGTAATCTCTGGTTCATGAGGTAAAGGCATTTGAATACCAGAAGACTGTAAAGTCTCTCCAACCTTAGGAACTTGCTCATCAGGAACAATAGAGATAGGTGGTGATGGTGGTCTAGGTAAATTGGATGGTGATGGTTGGTCAGTAGATACCTCAGTAGTATTGGAAGGACCCTCATCAGTGGCAACTAATGGAGTACCATCAGCAGCTAGACCAGCAGATAATGAAATACCACCATCAGCAAGTGGTGGAGAGGGTGGAGCTTCAACAGCAAGACCCTCACCAGCTTCATTGTTACCTTGTGGAAACATTGCTGGTAAAAGAGGATGACAGGGTCCTACACTATTGGTTTTTATTGAGGCAAATACCTTCTTGGTAAGAGCATTAATAGGATTATGTGTTCTATCAACAGTTGTAATATTTAGTATTATTTGTAGAAACCTAGGGTACATTAAAAACTTATGTGTTTTTCTATCAATATTTTCCAACAAATTCTCAAAAATAAATTTAGAAAAATTATAAGTTAACCCTTTAGAAAGACAAACAATACCACAACCCAATTGGGTAGAGAACTGATCCCATCCTCCTACTTTGTTGCTGATACACTGAAGTAGGGTGTGTACCAAGAACTTCCATACACAGCAGAATTGATTCTTAAGCCATTTGTCTGTTGCAGTCTCTTGATAGCCTGCAGCCCTTAGCCCTTCAAGAATCACTGGGACATTTGAATGAAAAACACCACCTTCATCATCTAATTGTAACCTCGTCCTTATCAAAGACTCTGTCACCACATACTCTGTTCCATCAATGGTTGCTACAATCTCTGTATCTGACCTTTTCCTTGCAGTTGCCCAAAATTGTCGCACCAAAGATTCATAAATTACATTTGGACTATGTGTCAGAGCAAAATGAATCTTTGAACGCTTCAAGAACTCAACCATAGGATCATATTCTTAATGTCCTTTAGCCTTTCCCAAGAAGGCAACCTTGTTATGATCTGGTTTGAATTTTAGAGAAGCCATGGAAGATTGTGAGTGAATTGGGTTTGAATTTATTGAAGGAGAATGAGTTCAAATTTGATTGAGAGGGAATCAGTTGGTTTGGACGAAGATATGATAGTTAGGGTATTTATATAAGTCACACGATTATCG
>LBNU01003536.1:1551-34472 GCA_014162995.1 Artemisia annua | reverse complement strand
AATGCACCTTTGACATCCATCTGATACACAGTAAATCCTTTGTAAGATGCATAGGCCAAGAAAATCCTTATGGCCTCAACTCTAGCAACAGGTGCAAAAACTTCATCATAATCTATTCCCTCTTCTTGCCTGAACCCCTGAGCCACCAATCTTGCCTTGTTTTTGACAACTATACCCCTTGCATCTCTTTTATTCTTCAAAATCCATTTTGTCCCAATAGCATACTTCCCATCTGGTAAAGGAACCAATATCCAAACCTGCTGATTCTTGAATTGTTGCATTTCCTCTTGCATTACCTCAAGCCAACTATTATCTGCAAGAGCTTGTGGAAAACTGGTTGGTTCCATTTGGGAGAGAAAACAAGCAACCAGACAATGTTGAAAGTCTGTATGATTGTCTCTCTGCTGCTGGGAAACATAAGACATAAAAGCAACTTCTCCATACTTTGTCTTTTTCACAGTGCTTCTAGCTTGAACAGGATCTTTAGGATCACCTATTATATTCTCCATTGGGATTAGTGTGAATCCTTTTTGTAGCATTGGGGTTGACATCAATGGTTTTGTCAAGATTGGTCACATTAGGTTCAAAGTCACTATCATAAGAAGAGTAAGTGAAGATGCCAGCTTTGGGTTGGTGATTACCAAGATCTGTAGGACTTGGAAATCCTGTATATGGTTCACCAAAGTCTGTTGACACACGAGCAGACATAGGAGTAGAAACAGGTTGAGCATCAGCAGTAATGAGGTTATCAGTAGAAACAGGAGAACTGTCAGTAGTACTGTCAGCAGAATCCTGATTTCCACTGATGGCTTGTGCTGATCGTCTTAGAAGTGCTGCAGTATCATTTGTAATCTTTGCACCAAGTTTCTAAGCTTCTTGAGTAGCAGCATGTTCTTGTGTCATGAGCTTAGCAAGATCCTCTGCATAGTATGACTCATCTTCATCCTTCTCAGAAGTATCTTTTGCACTGTTTCTTACAAAATGGTTAGGAGGAATGGAAGGTACAACAATAGTTAGTTCATCAAACTCAGATTCATCCTCTGAGTCATCATCCAGTACACCTGCATTGTTAGAAGGAGCATCTTTTGTACCTGCAGATTGATTAGCAACAAATCTAGTATACCCCAAAGAATCAGTTAAGTAGTCCAGGTCAAAATACCAAGCATGACCATGACCTTGTACATTAGGTTTTTCTTCTAGGTATCTTAGATTAAGAGTCTCCTCTATCCTTTTAGCATTCAGGTTATATACCCTATAAGCCTTACTATGAGCTGAATATCCCACAATGTATCCCTCATCAGCCTTGCCATCAAATTTCCCAAGTGGGTCACTGGTGTTCAAAATGGTCACATGACAGCCAAAAGGTCTTAGGTAATGAACAGAAGGAACTTTCCCTGTGAGAAGTTCATAAGGTGTCTTTGAATGAGGTCTTGTGATAGAGACCCTGTTCAGAACATAACAAGCAGTGCTTACTGCTTCAGTCCAGAACATTGTGGGTAGCTTAGAGTCTGCAAGCATGGATCTTGCTGCCTCTATTAAGGTTCTATTCTTCCTCTCAGCAACCCCATTTTGTTGTGGGGTCCTGGGATTGCTATAGTCCCTTTTTATCCCTTTAGAGTTACAAAGGTCTATTAAAACCACATTTTTGAACTCTGTTCCATTATCACACCTTATACCTTTAACCTTTTTATTTAGCTGGTTTTCAACTAGGGTAATAAAATCTTTTAAAATTGGAGATGTTTCATCTTTAGTTTTCAAAAAGAATACCCAGCAAAACCTGCTATAATCATCAGTGATCACCAAACAGAAGTACTTATGATCAATACTTCTTACTTGAGTTGGACCAAAGAGGTCCATATGCAGCAACTGAAGTGGTTCTGTGATATTGCTCACTGCTGTAATGGCTTTGTAAGAGGCTCTGTGTTGTTTTCCTTTGTTGCAGGCAACACAATTGTGTTCATTGGTGAAGACCTTGGAAGGAAGCCCTTGAACAAGACCAAGTTTAGACAGCTTGTTGATGGTCTTGAAATTCACATGAGCCATCCTTCTATGCCATTTGGTAGATTCATCCAAGGAAGCTTTAGCCACCAAACATGTTAGATCACTGTCAGGTTGTACCTCATTTAAGTTGAATGTGTACAAATTATTGCTTCTTGGAACCCTCAGCAGAATTGGTGTATCTGCTGGAAGTTGGAAGTCTTTGTTGAGTACCAGACATTCATCTTCTGAGAAGAAAACTTTGTTCTTTTTATCACAAATTTGTGACACTGAGAACAAATTGAAGTGCTGCAGTTCCTTCACATAAAGTACATTTTCAAAATCCAGCATGGGTGTTCTGATAGTTCCTTTTCCTGTGATTCTACCATTTCCTCCACCAAAGGTCACATTTCCTCCACTTGCAATGGGTATAAAGTTAATCATCTTTTCTCTGTTTCCTGACATGCTCCTTGAACAACCACTATCTACTATGCCAACTTCTTTACTTAGTAATGGATGATCCTACAATAACAACAAAAAAATATACAAAATATAAGTACACTTTGGAGACTCAAGTCATTACTGACTTGAGCCTGCCTTGTGGATCATAAGAAGTAGGCCATGTAGATGTATAAGATCCACCATTGTTCTTGGATCTTCTTTGATAATTAGATCCCCAGTTAGTCCAAGAACAACCTGCTGAGGGCTTAACAGCAGTATCCCATGGTCCCCCCAACCCATATACATAGGTTGATAATAACTAGGCCAATAACCATTCTTATAATAAGACGAAACAGATCGAGTGAATGGTCTTGCAACATGTCTTTTCCTATATGATGAAAAAGTTCTATCAGCAGAAACTGAAGCATCAGCAGATGCTGATTTATCAGCAGTATTGTATCTGCTGTTAGATTGAGTTGCTTGTGGAATATAAGCAGGTATGTCATCAACACGTTTCCACATTTGTCTAGTTGTCTTAGCACAATCACCCATTCTTTGCTCATGAAACTTACAATCCTTAATTAAATGAGATTTGCTTCCACACACAAAACATTTCTTCTTTCTAGAAGATTTATCAACAAAAGAAGTTCTATTGAAAGCATTCAAACCACAAACATTAACAGAATTGTTTTTGACAGAATTAACATTATTGTTTTGCAAAGAATTAAATAACAAGTCTTCAGTAGAAACTGTCTTTGAATGAGATTCATCAGCAGCAACTCCTAGAGGCTTGTTTGAGGACTTGGGTGAAGGCTTGAAAGAGGTCTTGGGAGGGTCTGACTTATCACTTGAATCACAGCTTTCATAGGCAGTAGACCCTTTTTCAGAAGACTTGTCACTGCAAGAGACAGAGTCAGCATCATTAGTAACAGGGTCAGATAAGTCACTTGACTTTTTGCCATATAAATGATGTGATCCATCAAAGTCAACTGTAATGGATAGGTCAATGGGCATATGTTCACCTCTAATGGGACCAGGGACAGCATGTAAGGTGCCTTCTTTAACATAGTTTGCTAATCCTGCTGGTGTAGTTTTTCTACTGTCATCCCTAGCTTCTAATCCTACATATTTCTTAAAACCTAAACCTATACCAGAATTTACAGCTTGACTACCATACAAACTTCTAGCTAAATTATCACCTGATATTAACCACTTCTTATGTGTAGCTATTTCATTATCTAGCTTCTCTTGAAGAACTTGTTTATCAGATTCTAAATTAGCTTTTAACTTCTTAGTATAGATTAACTCATCTTGAGCACATTTTAATTCCTGTTTCAACCCTTTTATTTCCTCCTCATAAGCAACTTGATTCTTTTGAAACCAAATCTTTTGTTTTTCTACTATCTTTAGACCACGTTTATATGACTCAAGGTCTTTATAACACTCATTATATTTAGGTTTCAATTCATCATATTGTTCTTTAAGTTCATTATATCTTATACTACAACCAAACACACAGTTATGTACCTGAGAGATGCCCATAAGAGCAAATTGATCATGAGAATCCTCTGAAGTACAGCTTGCCAGCAATCCACTCTGATCACTATCACCATCACTCCTCTCATGAGCCTTCCAGTCAACATGATCATCCAGAGTGATCAAAGCTGTGGGATATCCAGTTTTTGCAGTATCAACTTCCCCTTGTTTCTGCTGATAGGTAGAATACCTAACCTCATCAGTAGATTTCCTATCCTTGCATTCTCTAGAGAAGTGACCCATTTGACCACAAGTGTAACACTTGATCTTCCTTCTGTCAAACCTGGCTGAATCCCTGCCATTGAAACCAAACTTCCTCCCAGCCTTTTTCTCAAATCTCTTGATGCTTAATGAAAGCATAGCCACCTGCCACTTCAAGTTCATCTCTTCCATATCCAATGGATCCACCTGTTCAAAGTCCTCATAGGAGAGTTGCTGCTGAGATTCACAATCAGCAACAAAGGAGTGAAGTACATCTTCCAACACACTACCAGAAGAATGTGATTTGGTTGGTGTGTATGAAGATGATGCAGTTGAAATTGGACTTGAACTAGGAGGCATTATATTGGATGTAGAACCAACAAAAGCTGAGTAATTTGGAGTAGTTGAGCGAATAGGACTTTTGACATCTGGTTCAAGAGTTTTGAGCTTGTTGTATAAGTCATCAAAGCTCATCATATCCAATCCACCCTTGGCTTTGAGTGCAATACTTACTTGAAGCCATGATGGAGGCAAGGATCTTAAGAATTTAGCATTGCAATCTTCATTGTCTGGCCTTGCCTTCAGCTGATTCAATTGACTCAGAATCTTGTGAAATTTGTCATAACCCTTGTGTATACCTTCTTCCTCAGTGATCTGAAACTCTTGAAACTGCTGCTTCAGCATTGACTTCCTCATCCTTCTTGACTCATCATTCCCACCAAATCTAGCTTTAATTGCCATCCAGAGATCCTTTGCATCAGACATGAAGTGAAAGTCACCCAAGTGGTCTGGAGGTATAGCTTGAAGAAGTATAGTTCTAACTTTGTTTTCCCTCTGAAGAGCAAGAACCTCTTCAGCAGATGTGGGATCAAGATAGTATATTCTACCATCTGCATCAGTACCAGTCCTCTTTGGACTATTACCTTTAAGTACTACCTTCCAAAGATTATGGTCAATGTTGGTAATCCAGTTCTGCATCTGCATTGCCCAGAGTTCATACTCTTCTTTCTTAAGGTAAGGGAATTTTGCATTGCTGTTTGAGAGAGTGAGGTGATGTAGGGATGTTGTGTTTTGATTGTGTGTTGTATCTGACTCAGCATCAGATCCAGACATTATGTAAAGTTGTGTTGTTGAGGAGTGGTTTAAAGAATTGATTTTCTTAGTATCAAAGAGACTCTCCCGAGGCTCTGATACCACTTGTTGAATCTATATAACCTTGATAGATCTTGTAGCTCTCGTTGATCGTTAGCAGTGTCTATGTAATCACAAACACTCTAATAGAGAATCTCCAAAGCTTGTACTCTAATGCGGAAAACAAATACAAGCATAAACAATTAATACTAAGAACACTTAATCCTCTATGGATTATATATTAAAAACTTATAAACTTGTTCGTTACATCAAACATAAACTTGTGTTCCTTTTATAGAGAAGGAACTCTAACCTAAACCGTTTCTCAAGAAACGTATAATCTATAAACTTTAAATGATATGCATTATCTTTTCCTAATATAACTCATGCATATCCTAACTACATTACATAATGCGCGGTTTTACTATGTCCACAGAAACTAAAAATGCTGAAACTATGTCTTCAGCAGTATCACATCTTTAGCAGAATCTGTGTCTTCAGCAGATTCCTTCAGCAGTAACCATCAGTAAAATTCTCACTTAGCAAAATTCCCAACAAATGAAAAGGATAGGCTCTGGAGGGTGTACTAGGGGTATCGTGTACTAAAAATGAGTACAACGCAAAGGTGTGGGAGAATTACTTGACCAATGAAGTCAATGTAATTATAACAAAAACACAGGTGTAAAACAATGGGTTAATCCTAATGCCTCTTATCATGTAGTAAATCTAACTACACGAATGTAGTCTCACTTGTGGATTCGGGATGGTCCTATTGCAAGTTTTAGAATTTAAGTGCTACCGGTACACACACAAGCATTAAAGATGAATGTTTTTCCTATCAATTCTAGGGGCGAATCTCACATATTTGGGATGGAAAAATTTTTTAGTGGTACGGTTTTGTGCTAGTCATATAACTCCTATCCATGAGACGCTTATTAAGACCAAAGTTTCACTCGTAAATGTTGTAAAAAAATTTAAATTTGGCACTAAAATTACCCTAACAGGTATTTCTCTCAGTTTTATTACACATCTACCATTAAACAAACAAAAATCAAGCGTAATTGCATTCTCTAAGGTATCGTAATTTACCCCCCTTACACTTAAGATGAACATTGTCCCCAATGTTCAAATAACAAGATGTAAAAGTAAATAAGGTAAAAGAATGAGATCAAATACTCCCCTGATTCGCTCGGTAGATAAAGTGGTAACATGGTTAGACCTTCTTCCAAGAAAATGAACGCTCAAAGCTTCCCTTCCGAAATATAAATCATCTTCTTGTCCAAAATAACCTGTTAAACCTGAGAAAACAAACACAAAACCCTGCATAACATCGGCGGGATAAATCTGTATAGGGATATAATGCTTGTGGAATGAATATTTTGCAGATTCCTGGAGTTTATAAGTTAGAGATTTTATAAAGCATTTTATGATTCCGGAAGAAAAAACAAAACTTTTAAAAATTCCAGAAAACAGTGCCTGACGCCGTCAGCCTGGGGCTTGACGCCGTCAGAAATGATCTGACAGATTTTCATGTTAAGTTTCCGGAAAATTTCTGGAAAAACTCAATTCTTAATTCCTGGAAATCCTGCAAAATATCATTATGACTCGATACAAGCATTTGACTTAAACAATTACTAATATGTATGTCAATTTAATATTGTTATGATTCATGTTCATTTGTTCTTATAAACCGATTTGGATTTCCCTTACACTTATCTTTTGCAAAATACCTTTATATGTAGTTAAGACGAAGTTAAAAATAAAATAAAGCATTTTCACAAGTTAGTTTCGAAGCATGAATCAATAACGATAAAAATTAAACATACATACGGAAACAAATAAAATCAAACAAACAAACAAATAAACACACAAAGCTTGGGTTGCCTCCCAAGAAGCGCTTGTTTTTGTTCGAGTCACGAGCCTGACTCTACCCTTATTTAACGGATAAAGGTGAGGTTTTCCCAACACTTAAGATTAAGTGCGGGTGGTAGTAGCGATACACACCATCTCGGTGGAAGTATGCCTTGTGAGGAAAGAGTGGTGGCTGAATTATATACTCAAAGGGGTGTGCTCCTTTCATCATAACCTTACCTAGTTCAATTGGGTCAATGGGTGAATTAAAATTTTCTCCTAGAAAGGGATCATCTTCTATCAATTTCGAGAGACTCCTAGTTGGGAATCCATCTTGACCTAATAAACCCGGTTTAAATCCATAATGTTTCTTGCGATCAATCATGAATGGGTCATGTAAGTATATAAGGTCATGGTTCACTCCTATATTGGCTTCCATTCCACATGGTTTAGAGTCTACTACCTTCATCGTAAAACTACCCGTACTATATGGTTTGATGGGTGGATCGGGACCTATTTCAATTCCTAAATTTTCATCCAAGGATGGAAGATTAGGTAACGGTTTTGGTTGAGGCTCCGGTTCATCAAAACTAGGAACTTCCATAAAACTAAAAGAAAGGTTATAACTACAAGTATTCAAACTTATTTCTTCTAGTTGTGTTTGGTCCAAGGGCTCTACCTCTATTGGGGTTCCTATAGTCTCTTCTACTTCTTCCGGGTAAGTCACGGGTGGTGTGTGTGCCTCAAATGATGGTAGGACTTGTGGGGTACTTGGTGGGCTTATATTATTTACCTCATCATTCCTTGTGTCAAGATCACCTATATCCTCATCATGTGTTTTAGTAGAATCTATCCTAAGCATTCTCCCTAGTATCACAAGTGCTTCTCTAGGCATCTCAACTTCTATATCCGAATCATAAGGATCATCCTCAATATTCTGACTGCTGTATTCAAATTGCCCAAAAGATTCATCATGTGTTTCTTGAGATTCATCGTTATCGATCATAAAACCTAGGTCTTTTTGATCAATGTGATCATGTTCGGCTAAATCCTCCATCACATCAATGTCACCTATGTGTTCATCTTGTATTATGGTAGGGCCTAACCATGACATGCACTTAGGTGGCTCAACTCTAACCATCTCAGAATCTTGGTTTGATTCTAAGTTCATGTTCTTAGAAACTAGGTCATCTTGCTCATACAAATCCATCAATTCGTCGTACTTATCGGCCATGGTTAGGGAGCTTTCCTCAAAATTCATCCAACGGGTCTCACTAAAAGGAATTGATCCTGATAATGATCGTCTAATAGAAATTACACATGCACAGAATTCATCAAGCCCATCTAACTTTACCCCCAACTCTTCACGGATATCACTAAGAGTTCGCAAAAATTCATGGTAAGAAGCAAATCTATTGGTGAAATATAATTGTTCCTCTATTGTCAATGATCTAAATGGAATTTCATCTGCCATAGTGACAAATGAAAAGGGTTTTACAAACGAAGGGCACAAAGAAAAAGATAGACTAAAGAAATCCTAGAAAAATAAAATAAAAATCTCACTAGAAAAGAATCTAGTGAGTAGACCTAATAAAATAAAAATTCAACCTAAACAATAACTATTCTCCGGCAGCAGCGCCAAAAACTTTGATGCGCGGGATTGCGACCACGCACTAGGGTTTTACTTTTCAAGGGATCTTGAGAAGCTTGCAATCCCCACCAGGCAGTGTACCTGACCGATGTAGTATAGTGTAGTGGCAAGTACCGGGGGATTGATCATTCTCTGCGGGAATAGTGTCGTTAGGATTGAAAAACTACTCTAATAAGTCTAAGGGTGAAGGAAGATTCTTTTTGTATTTTATTATTTTTAAGAAAGCAAGTAAAAATCTCGGGTTTAAAGGAGTGGGCGGAATTAGTTGCTAGTCAACTAACCCAAATAACTAGAATTGCAAATAAAATAAAATAACAAGAAAATAAATGTTTGTGAAAACTATATGGAGAGAAGTGTGTTTACTTAGCCTCGCCTTTACTTACTTAAATGTTTTATAAACCTCGCGAGGGGGATACATGCTAGTTTTACAAACTGAATAAAAGTAGTTTTTGGTATGCTTGACCCGATTACGTGAATTATAGACATTGAGTACTTCTTGCCCTAAAAGTCCCTAATTTCATGGACCGTTAATTACGTGCTGAGTAAACGCTAATATTATGAATATGCATATTGGGTTTAACAAACATGTCCGGGTGAGTAGCGCTCACTTGATATCGGTAGATCAAACGGGCACATAATATTGAGAATCTAAGGTAAATGGCAAAGATTACCTTCATGGGCATTATTAAATTTCGTTAAGGTTCGGTGTCATGAGCTTGATGTTATAATTCTATTTTCCGACATGTGAAGGCCTTACATGTCTTCGATGATTAATGCTTGTATTCAACTTATTACTTATTAAACTCTATGAATTCACTCAACATTATTGTTGACTTTTAGCATGTTTATCTCAGGTCCGTAAGTGACTTCAGCTTGGATGGGCGGCGCAAGAAATGAATATCATCAAGATGGCTCATGTTTAATACATTTTCACTTAATAAGTGACTAAACCTTTTATTATCTTATATATTTCTAAATTATGTCAATCTTTTGGGGACCTCTTGTGAAACTTTGATAACTTTCTAATGTGAACTTTTATTAAAAACATCTTCGTTTTGAATTTGTTTGCTATACTTGTACTATGTGACTGATAAATAACACCCCATGTTGTATTCCGCTGCGTTCCGAAAATGGGGGTGTTATACGTTGGTTGTGTTATTACACCATATTGGTGACGATGTTGGTTATGATAACAGAAGCTGAGATGGCGGTGGTGATGTTGGTCACTATTACCACTAGCCTTATATAAACAAATAAATATGCTTTTAGATATGAGCAAAATATCATTAGAATTTTCCTTGATAAATAGTTTTTTTTATCTGGTTCAAGTTGATGCGCGGGATTGCGACCACGCACTAGGGTTTTACTTATCAAGGGATCTTGAGAAGCTTGCAATCCCCACCAGGCAGTGTACCTGACCGATGTAGTATAGTGTAGTGGCAAGTACCGGGGGATTGATCGTTCTCTGCGGGAATAGTGTCGTTAGGATTGAAAAACTACTCTAATAGGTCTAAGGGTGAAGGAAGATTCTTTTTGTATTTTATTATTTTTAGGAAAGCAAGTAAAAATCTCGGGTTTGAAGGTGTGGGCGGAATTAGTTGCTAGTCAACTAACCCAAATAACTAGAATTGCAAATAAAATAAAATAACAAGAAAATAAATGTTTGTGAAAACTATATGGAGAGAAGTGTGTTTACTTAGATTTCCTTACTCCCTAACTATCTTTTACCGATTGATTAGTGTGTATTAATTGCGTGGATGACGGATTGTATTCCTTAATAACGGTCGTGGGGGTGTGTACGGACTTCCCCAACTCTATAAGCTCCTACTTCACTCCTATGTCGAGCCGGCTAAGAAGCTCCTAACATGGGATCACTAGAATTCGCTCATGCATTAAATACAATCAAATAACCTTAGTACACCTTGGTTCATGTTTCTTAAGACGTTCAAGCATGTTACCAATTGGAAGTCTGCTAGTTTTCTTAAGCCTAACATCGATAAACATTCATCCAATACAATCAATAACACACCATTCAATCAATAATCAATAGTTAGGTTTCATTAGATCTAAGCAAACACAAAGGAAACCTAGCCTAGCATGTTAAATAAAAGAAAAGCGTAAGATAGAATCAAACAACACATAGACATATTGAATGATTAATTGATTACTTATCTTCAATATAACATGGGAGATCCAAGGGTATAAAACCCTTAAAAAAGCTGCAAAAATCGTCTTGGGTTTCTCTCTAAAAAGTTCCACACTAATGATTAAAAATTATGAGAATATATATAGAAAATCAGATCTGACGGCGTCACGTTATAGCCTTGACGCCGCCACCTCGCCGTGATTAGGGTTTCTTGATGGCCTTTTTGACGCCGTCCCCCTTTAATCTCCCAAAATCCATTCTGGCCTATCAAGGCTTGACGCCGTCAGCTCCATGCTTGACGTCGTCTGGAGTACTATTCCAGCAGATTTTAGCACTTTGTCGAATTCTTCACTTTAATGCTCAAAAAATGTCTAAAATGCCTCCTTTTCCAGAATTTCTCTCCAAAGTACCTAAAATGCCAAAAGGAACGATTTAAAGCAATATATGATCAAATAAATACGATTTATGGCTTAAATGACCCCCGAAAAGCGGTTCACTTTTCGCCTTCTCACAAGTTTTCATAATTTAAACGCTCGAAATGCCGGAAGTATTAGATAATATACGTAGTTTGCTCAAACCCGCTTGTGTATTTAGGTTCCATTATAGTTTGTACTATGTTATATGTATTGTATAAATAGATTGTTTAATAATATAATATACCAGCCGGGTTTCATTATTCAACGATTAAAACAATATTACATGATAATTTCTACAAGGACTCTAGGAATTACGCAACACAATGAGGTAGTTCTAACCGAAAATATACTAGAAATACAACAAAACTAAGAAGAACAAATGTGAAAATCCTAACTATCGAATGAGGAAAACCTTATTGGAAACACATCATTGTATAACCACTTAAAGACAGACCACTCAGTAACAAGTACGTAAAACAGTTGAAAAATCAACCAAATACTAATACAATTGAAATTATATATGTGTGAACCTCAAACCAAACAGTTTTGGAATCATACCCACTGACCATACTACGTGTATGTTTGGCGAAATGGGCTGGAGCTGGAGCTGAGGCTAGGGTTGGGGCTTATATCATAAGTCGAAATTTGGAGCTTATATTTCTCTAAAGTTGTTTGGCGAATTAGTTGGAGTTGAAGCTTATATAGTAATGTAAAATCGCATAAAAATACATTAAGTTAAATTCAGATATATTTAGCGTTTGCGTGATAGTCCATTACATTTTGAAGAGTATTTAGGTAATTTTGTGACTATAAGCCATCATAAACCCTTTTCAATGTGCTTGGGGTTATGGAGGCATGTGGTCTATAAAAGCCTTCATAAACCCGTGTAACAGACAAGACTTATTTTATAAGCCGATTTATTTTAAAAGTTTAAGCCCTCGTAAGTTTTTGAAGCCCTTTCCCAAACACAGCCTACGTGGTGCTACATCTTTGTTTTAACTAGAATTGAGAACAAAGAGAACAAATAAAGTTGTTGGCTAAGGATCCAGTGAGAAGAAAACTTAAAATGAGAAGGATGAGAAATAACTATAATCACACATTTGATATGCATCGACTTGAATTAGATGCATCTCTATTTATTTAGATGCATCCTAACTAGTTTTGAAAGAGATTTTGAAGTGAAAACGATGCAGCATAGTACTAGCAACAATTTTGACCCGCAAGGGACAAAAAATGCATAGAATTCGCCTAACTTAATAAAATGCATCTAATAATATATGTATATGCATCTAATTTTTTGCTAAAAAATATATTAGGGTGTATCTTAAAAATTAGAAATGCATCTAATTGAAATCGATGCATCAATAATATGTATTTATAGTTATTTCTCATCCTTCTCATGTTATGTTTTCTTCTTATTTGATCCTCAGTATACAGTTGTTACTGTTAACACATATGTAGTTGTACAATATGTTATTATTGTAATCATTATCAAGTTATGAAATATGTGTACATATGCGTATTGAGAAATTACGTATGTTGACCCATCTAAGTGAAGAAATAGAATTATAAAAGGATGAGAATTGAGAACCAATTGTACGTCGTACCATCTGAGTTGGTCTAGCTTTTTACGTCACGTACTTTTATCTATGTGTCAAAGCTTACTACTATGGGTTTTGAATAGTTATTTATGTATGTACTAACGAATATAATCAAATTTAACTTTTAAAACCTGAAGGGGTGCCAAATCTCGAATCAAAATTTTGTCTTCTCACAATTTGGTTTACCTGCTTTAGGCTTTGAATCCAAAGTCGTGAAGTGTTATAAAGACCCCATAGGTTCTAGGGTGTGATCTATATAGCACAAACTTTACATGCCACGTCACCAAAGATAGTTTAGTTTGATCCTAGTGTCAACGGTAAAATCTTTATTCAATATCAACGGTGAGTATATAAAGCTAACACAAAGAAATGTAAAGGATTAGCGTAACTCAGATAAACAGAAAAATAGATTGAAGTTTTCTATGTTAAGTTGATAAGAAGAGAGAGAGCTTTTTTGACTAGATGTATGTGACCTCACCATGTTAATCCAGAGACCAATTCCGACCTTTCATTAATCACCCCCACATATATATACTTAGCGAGGTTTGAACCATTAACTGATACGACCCGGTTAGGGGTTGTATCAGGATAGGGCACCACTTTTAGCCTAGGAAGCACGGACACACCTGAAACCGCGGAGTGGCAGTGTCGGACACGTGTCGGACACGGACACGCCTCGGACACGGCTTGGACACGTGTCCGACACGCATGTGCCGTGTCCCACGTGCGGTTAGGGCCGGACACGGATTGGACACGGGTTTTGGACACGAATTTGGAATTTTCTTTGAAAAAAAAAATGAAAAAAGAAGGTTTGAGTTTTAAGCATAGTTTCCTAAACGAATGATGATTTTTTGGTGGCCGGAACGTGATTTGGAACCCCGATTTCTGGTGTTACGATTTTCATGGTGTTTTTCCGGTGGATAGAAAGTGGAAAATGTGGATAGAAGGAGAAGAAAGAAGCGGCTGATAGTTACTTTTAGGGTTGTGTTGTTTTATTTTTGTTTTTGGGCCACTTATTTTTGATAAATGTGCCAACTAAACCCAATAATATGTTGATTAATAATAGGCTTTAAAAAATATATAATTAAATGCATACACAATTAATTTTTACAACATTTGTGTTAAATATATAACTAAAAATATTAAATATAATAAAAGTTTTTAAATACCTATATAAAATATTTATATACCTATTAAAATATATATATATATATATATATATATTAGTATATATATATATATATATATATATATATATATATAATATATATATATATATATAATTCCCGTGTCCACGCCGTGTCCGTGTCCTATATTTTTAGATTTTGCCGTATCGCCGTGTCCGTGGCGGACACCGCTGTCCGTGTCCGTGCAACCTAGCTTTTAGCGTGTGCGAGCTCCGTAAGAAATAGAGAAGAAGACTAGAAGAATTACTTGACAAACTTTTGAAATTGATTATAATAAATGCTTACAAGAGTATTTATAAGACAAAGTAAACCCTAAGACCTAAATAAGCCATGGGCTCGGCCCAGGCGTATCATTCCCCACTCCTTCAAAGCCACCTTGCCCTCAAGGTGTTGTCTTAAAACATTCTTAATCGACTTTTCTAAATAAACATGAAAACAATCCTAAACAAAGACACGTAAATAAAGATAGATTATATGACATAATCTTTATGCCATACGTTTCGACTTCTTGAGTCGTTTGGTCAGTCCATCCTCCTGCAATATTAGTGTAATCCGGGATCCCATAATCTTCTTTGAATTGCAGCCTTCGTCTTTTTCTTCTTTCGTATTCCTTTGCCTTGGACATAACACAATACCATTCTTCCGTCTTCCGCTACCCATGCCATAACACTCCCCACTTCTTCAAAAATCACCTTGCCCTCAAGGTGATACGAATAATATGCCGATTGAGAGTCCGATATCCATTTCCACACATTTGGTTGAACAAATTTATGGTTGCACCCATTATCCATGAGCCCGTGAGCATCACTGATACCAATTCCTTCCCATAGTTGGCGAACCCGTGGACTTTCATGAGCCACCAAAGAAGTGGGTATAGGATTAACCCCGTTGTCCGCTAATTTCTCGCTTAAATTCAAATTTATTTCACCCAAACGACCATCAAATTCACGGCCACCCACAACAACCTCTTCCATACTTTTCTTATTTTCTGAAAATTCTTCAACCTTGCTATGAACTTCATTACTCTCACCAATATCGAAAACACCATCTATCGCGTTATCAACACCAATATTTTCATCAGCATCTAACGACCCTTTAATCTCATGTGAAGTGACTTCACTTTGTAATGATTGAATGGTATCTGATTTCTTTTCAATTATATGCTCTTTCTCCTTCTCTGCAATTGCCTCAAAACGAGCCTCGACTATATGGGCTAAGGAAAAGGCTTCTCCTAAAGTTGTAGGCCTTGCCCTCAACAGTTCTATTTGTATCGTCAGTTTAAGTCCGGAGATATAAAACGATGTAAGTAAAGATTCAGAGATCTTTGTTACTCGATTTGCAAGTACCACAAACTCACTCTCATATTCGGCCACCGTACCCATTTACAAGAGCTTAGAGAGTGCGTATTCCGCATCCTGATTGATGCCGCCTGATGCCATGATTAATACTCAAGCGATTAATAACTCAAATTTGATAGCCCTCAACGAGGACTCTCAATGAAAGCACCAATTGATACGACCCGGTTAGGGGTTGTATCGGGATAAGGCACCACTTCAAGCGGGCGCTAGCTCCTTAAGAATAAGATTGGAGAACTAGAATATTATTGACTGAAAACTTATACGATTACATTAATTGCAATTGCTTAAATAGACTTGACGAAACCCTAGATACCCTAAACCCACAAACCGGGCTTGGGCTCAAACACTTATTCCTGATAAACAATGACTCACATGACATACAATCCTATTCAAACTCAAATACGACTTAAATAACAAAGATAGATAATTAACTAGCGTATCATTCCCCACTCCTTCAAAGTCACCTTGTCCTCAAGGTGTTTCTTCGAACGACCGTGATTCCCGAATCCCACGTTCTTCTATCTTCTATTGGAGAATTTGTATAATACATCCATAGGGCAACCATTTCATCATGACAACCAGCCACAACAATCTCTTCCCTACTTTTCTTATTTTCTGAAAATTCTTCAAACTTGCTATGAACATCATTACTCTCACCAATATCGAAAACAACATCTATCACGTTATTGACCACATCAACACTAATATATTCATCAGCATCTAACGACCTTTTAATCTCAGGTGAAGCGAATTCACTTTGTAATGATGGAATGGTATCTAATTTCTTTTCAATTATATGCTCTTTTTCCTTCTCTTTAATTGCCTCAAAACGAGTCTCAACTATATAGGCTAAGGAAAAGGCTTCTCCTAAAGTTGTAGGTCTTGCCCTCAACACTTCTATTTGTAACGTCAGTTTAAGTCCGGAGATATAAAACGATGTAAGTAAAGATTCAGAGATCCCTGTTACTCGATTTGCAAGTACCACAAACTCACTCTCATATTCGGCCACCGTACCCATTTGCAAGAGCTTAGAGAGTGCGTCCCGATCGTTGCTGCCCAATGCCATGAGTAACTCTTTTTTTGTGCTAACGTTAATCAGGAACACTAATTTTTCAATTAGAATAATAAAGCCCCACCTTCTTTTGTATACTATCGATGATAACAAAACAAAAATAGCCTAATAGCNTAATGGGACCCCAATTTGATAGCCCTCAACGAGGACTCTCAATGAAAGCACCAATTGATACGACCCGGTTAGGGGTTGTATCGGGATAAGGCACCACTTCAAGCGGGCGCTAGCTCCTTAAGAAAATAGAGAAGAAGACTAGAGAATTACTTGACAAACTTGATTGAATGATTATAATAAATGCTTACAAGAGTATTTATAAGACAAAGTAAACCCTAAGACCTAAATAAGCTATGGGCTCGGCCCAGGCGTATCATTAACCCTCTTTTAAAGAAACCAAAGACCTTACCACTTAGTCATTTGTCGGTGGTTTAAAATTGGTGTAACTCAAATAAATTCACTAAAGTCCAAGTTAACAAAAAACGAACACCACAAACGAAGTAGTTCACGACAAACCGTAATGAATAATGGCAAAGACTATGGTTTTGGCAGTCGTTAATATTGCTCATCAAATGAGGCCCCTCTCTCCTTCATGATTAAAACGAGGGAGCCCCCTAGCTTCTCAACAAAATTAAAGAATCCCATAAATATTCACAAGTAGTAAATGGTTCTAACATAACTTCCATGGTTCGATTCAGAAATGAGCAAATATCGTGTAACTTCATTGATGAGTTTATGTACGAATGTTTTTCAAAACACAAATTTAAATGAATACATAAAAAAACGAACATGGATAAGCGTTTTGGTCATCAATGTTTTTATATCCTCCACCGTGAAATACATGTATAATTTAATTATACTGTGTGATTTTTGTCTTTTGACAATAATTTTAAGACGGAAGGAGTATACATTAAGCATTTACAGCTTTGTAAGCGCAAACGTTTATTGTATTTTCAATCCAATATTTCATTCTCATTATCTTTTCTGTATTGATAAAAAGCTTTTAGGGTAGCTTTTGCATTTCGGGGTAATCTGAATATGACTTTATCTCTACTACTTATAATCAAGGTTATAAATAGTGTGACGGCATGGTCAAGCCTCAAGTCTTAGCGTGAGACGTGATGGCATGACGTTTTTAAGCCGAAAATTAAAGCGACAAAAAATATTTATAGATCTATAGATTTATATCATATTTAATAATTATATGAGTGGTAAACATTAGTAAATCCAAGCTCAAATCCAAAATATTACAGTAGTAAATGCAAGCTCAAATCCCAAATATTAGTAAATCCCGTAAAAGCTTCAAAAAAAACTTGCCACGCCTTGCACCTTTGCGCGTCTTTTCATGCCTCAACTAACGTCACTCCTAGAGCAGACACCTTTGTGTATTTCGTAACTTTGAGGTCACGCCTCGTGCCTTGATACCGTCATAGCGAGCCTTTTAGAACCCTACTTAGAAGTTTAAATGGAAAGTTTCATTCATTGTAATTAATTCGGTTTAAATGTCAAGTTTTTAAAATATATCTTGATTAAAAATGGTAACAACATACTAAATTAATACTACTAGTTTTTTTGTTTTTGTTTTTTTTTTTTTTTTTTTTTTTTTTTTTTTTTTTTTTTTTTTTTTTTTTTTTTTTTTGTTTTTTTAACTACAATTATACTCGTAAGTGTTGCATTAAGGGTCACACCAAAACACAAGCTTGCAAGTATAATTATTTGTCGTTATATGCCGTTGTTTTGCACGTATTCATTTAATATAATAAAAAGGATTTAAAAGCCTATGTGACAAATGCATCAAGATATTAAAGAATTTTGCATTTTAAATCCATTCAGAAATCAAATGACTTTTGTTTTACGTTCATTTATNTGTA
This sequence comes from Artemisia annua, assembly GCA_014162995.1. Lineage (NCBI taxonomy): Eukaryota > Viridiplantae > Streptophyta > Magnoliopsida > Asterales > Asteraceae > Artemisia > Artemisia annua. Next base: position 16,039 of record LBNU01003536.1, on the reverse strand, counting down.
ATAGTACAATATTTTTTATCCTTTATTTTTGGTAACGTAGTTTTTTAATTAATGAAATTTCAATTTGTTAAAAGTGTTGGTCTGTTTAAATATACGAGAAAAAGTAGAAAAAAAAATAATATATGCGGGGTCAAAGGGTGCACGACGGCTCCAGAAACTGGTGTTATAGGAGGGAGGGGTTTTTTGGTGTTATGATAAATTCTAATGTTATAGAAAAATGTGCTGATGTGGTAGCTCTTTTCACCACGACACCAACGGGATGACACCACGATACCTAGTGCTCTCAGAGTAAATCACCGTATCGAATCAGAATGCGAGGTCATATTTGGTTGATAACAAAATACACTATTAAGATGGCCTTAACATGCAAAGATCAAATCCAAAAAATATCACCAACCATAAATACAAAGGAGATTTAAACACAAAAATAGTACTGGTAGCATTTAAATGATGCAACTTTTGAATGTAAATAGTTTTCCTATTGTCATTTTCTCCAAGTGTGAACCCATTCTGAAATGTGTCGGCACCATTATGTTACTTTGAAAGGATATGGTAGTCATTTGTCACGTCTAAACCAGCTTTATATCCCAATGAACAACATCACACGATGCTTGACCTATCGTTTTCATATTTATTTTTTTTCTAAAGTTCGCCTTTTACATTTTATTAACAAAGCTAATCCAGACAAATTTTAATTTTTCAAACATTTTTTTGGTAAAATAATACTTTCAAACAGTCATGGGAAATACTTTTCCTTTTTTATGTTTTTTTTACTTCGCAATTGTTTCACCTATCATCAGAAGCGGAGTTAGAAATTTTTGGTCGAAGAGGCATACATTAATTAATTTTAAAAACTACTATATATAAATTGGTTTTTGGGAGGCAAATTACAAAAAAAAAAAAAAGAAGCTAAATATATTCGAAAAATTACACTACAATTTTTTTCGCTAGAGACGCACCTGACTTTTGTGCCCCCTTTATCTCCGCCCATGCATATCACACATACCACTTACTCAACTAAAATATATCTATCACATGTGCATACTCTTTACAATCCTAAAACAAAAAAGTGTATCAAATCCGTTACGCTCGGCTTCTCTACCACGACCCTCTCTGTGCTGATGACACTCCTACTCAACTGCAGTCGTGACCCTGATACCCGTCGTTTATCCGAAGCTCCATTAAATAGAACAAGCAAATATACTTCAATAAGTATAGATGTGTTATTAACAAGTACGTCTGTAAATATAAAACTAGAAAAGTAATAACTTACAAATCATTGTTGTAAAGTTTATATGACTTGTGATAAGATTTATAACCGATTGTTATTCGCCAATGATCATAGCACGTGGCTAAGGAATGTTAGGAAAGTGACGCTTTGGTTGCAAGTTATGGGGTTAATGAGTGTTGGCTAGGCTATTGAGAGGGTGGACCAACTTCTAATCTATAAAAGAGGTTTCATAAATTTTTTATGGTGTTTGTTTAAGTGCTTATTTTATTTCGACTCATATTTTTTAAGCCTTATTTTTTCAGTTTATTGGCTTATATAATTTTAATAAGCCAACAAGATTTAAAATCAGAGCCATCTTGTGATTTTTGTTGACCTTAAACAATAACAACAAAGATGTCTGTTGATCACAGTTGAGCAATTGATCTAGTATTATTATCTTAGATAAACCAAGACAACAATGTATAGAAGCTGACTTGTTACAAACTTAATCAATATGCGGAATTTATTGATTAACTTAAGAGGAACACAAACACAGTAATATCACCAACTAAACACTTCAATATATTTAATACGAGCACTCTGAATAGTGCTAGGGTTTTGCAACCTTGAAGTGAATACAATGCTAGAATAATTCGTACTCTAGTCTAACCTTAGGATCTTCTTTTATACACCAAGGAACCCTACAGGCTTACATACAACTTCCTACCCACGACTATGATCTTCTAACATTATAGAATATTACATAATATCTATACTATAAATACAAATATTCGTACACAAACTTATCACATAGGCAGTAGAGTCTCAGCAGTATTCTTCCAGCAGTAGAGTCTCAGCAGTAGTCTTGTCTAGCAGTAGAGATTTTGCACTTAGCAGTAGACTTGACTAGCTAGCAGCAGTGTAGCATCTAGAAGCAGAGTTACTTCAAAACCCAACAATGTCCTATTACACATGAAAACTAAAGAGAAACTGCATATAAACTTGAATTATAAGACTCGTATATGTTTAATGTTATACGTATTTATATGTCAAACTAATAAAAATGTGGTCTTTTTTAAATAGAGGCCCTGTATAATGACACGTATTGCACACCTTTTTGGAACCCTTTGCTTAAAATATACTGAAAAGATTGAAGCTTATAAAATATAAAGCCAAAAACAAATAAGCTATATAACTTTAAACAACACCTCCTTAGTGTACGTCTTGTTAAAATGTTGCCAATTACGGAGTAAATTTTATATGAGGCCTTTTCCCTATTCACCAAAAAAAAAAAAAATTTCCGCATTTACCCCGGGGGCGACTGGATCCCAAAAAAACTTGGGCAACTGGACCCACATTTTTTAGGCGACTTGTCTTTTAGTGAAAAAGTATACTTTCTTGTCCATAGTAAATTACAAGTATACCCTCATTTATGTTTTAAACAAATAACCCAACCATAAACAACATCAAGTCAACTCTCATGAATCACAGTCAATGACCTCAGATCAGATTCAAAAGAAGAAAGGTTGGAGAAGACCAGATTTAACAATAAACAACATCAAGACAAGCACCTCAACAATCTAAACTATCCAATTATATATATTCTAATAAGGGGTAAGTGCCCCGTTCAAAGTACATGTATTACAAAAATATTACAAAATGTATTACGGGAGTCTTAAGGTTGAAATTGTGGCTGACATTCAATGTGTACAAAAGTGGTGTAGATAATGGCACATGTTTCTTTTTGTGATTGGGTGAAAGTACAACGGCAACTGTTACTCCGTCCCGTTTGAGCACTGTTTCAAGCACTGTTCATTAACTAAACCTCCGTTATAAGCACTGTACACCCCCGTAATTTACCTGTTATTTCATATTTTGCACTTTCTCCTCTACCTCTCTCTAACCTCCTAGAAAATTCTCATGATAAAACCAAACCCATGTTCCATATTCATCAGATCATCTTACTGCCCCTCTCATCAAACCCATATATAAAACCAAACGTCTGTCACAAAAATAATTAAAAAGTTGAAGATCTATTGATGTCATTGGAAATCAATACGGCAAGATTATTGTAGACACCAAAGTTATTTTAAGTGTTTTCGGTTCTTAATTTTTCTGATTTTTTGTGAGATTCAATTTTTCATATTTATAACGATTGATATCAAATTTTTCATATTGTAAGTCTTTGCGGTTCTTAATTTGATGAAATTTATATCTAATTATGTGTTTTGCTCTTTTCTTACAGGAGATACGAGGGGTTCAAGTTTTGGTTGACTATGGAGAAACACTGACAGAAGGCCCTTTGTGTTTTGAAGGTGAATTAGGAAGTGCGGCTGTGGTTGTGGTTATAGCGAGGAAAGTGTAGTTCGAAGTTGTGTGTATCACGTGTTTGATGTGGTAAGCTTCTCTAACTTCGTATTAGTAAAAATGGACTTTTGCTTAATTTTTTAGTTGTGCAGGGTGTGTTTGGTTCATGGTTGAATAGTTGTGCATACATGAGTAGTATATACCAGATTACTAATTGGTTCATTCTTCTTTTGTTTATTTATAGAACCCGCATTGATGTGTTAAGAAAATACAATTCTAAGATATTGGATTTTGTGTCTGAATAATCGACAAGTGGCAATGGAGACCTAGGGCATTACTGTATAGTACTAAACTCCTTTCAACCTTTGATTAATAAGGTTTACGATGTACTTGGGCTGGACCATATCATCTTGACTCCCCTTTTAGCATTTATATCCACATGTCACATTACTTGGCTTTCAAAAGGGTGGTCTAAAAGCTGCAACATTGTTGACAAAATAAAATTAAAAAATAAAAAATAATAAAAAAATAAAAAATGCTAGAGTTTGTGATGCAACCTTGTTCATGAAAAGTCATCATGTATAACAAAAAAGAGAGAAAATGGTAAAAGAAGAATGATTTGCCACCCTTGCCTTTGGCCCCTCATACACCAGCACCCATGCCATTCTCCTCGGCAATATACTATATCTTTTTCATTTCTTAATATAAAAAATTACACATAATGGAAGTAGAAACTATGTCATTTTACTGAATACTCCATACTTACAAGAAAAGTTCCTATAAAGGATTGGCAACTCATCAAGGATTTAAAGTTTATAACAATTTACAGGTGAATTATTCCTCATTAGCATTGGTATGACTTAAAAGCATTTATACTTTCTGAATTATTTTCAGTGTATTGCTTCTAATGGGAGGATAAAAGGTTTAAGGAAAATGATCATGGCCTACACAATTGAGCAAAGAAAACCTGATGCGGCAACATGTATTACTCTTTGCTCATATATGTTGTGTTTAATGATTTAGATGGTTTATTTGATAACAGCTGTTACTCTTTCTCTAAATTAAGAGTATGCAAATTGATTTTCAGATGGTGGTGTAACTTTTGAGGTGTGGAGAATTAATAAATTTGGAATTTTCTAGGTGGTGGCCCGGGATCCGTTGGTGTCAATGTTGTAACTAGGCCACAATTTTTTGTTAGCCATTCGCAAAGAGAACAAGCTGCCAGTACTTTATTGAAACACAACATGATTGAACACGTGGGATCAATCTGAGCTGAAAACTGAAGGTGAATAACATTCTTTCATTTCCTTATTTATATTCGGTTTTGTCCATCAATAGAATCACAAAATGTTTTACCTGTTCTTAGATATGTAATAATGTTATAGTCTTTGGTTTTGCAGATAAGAGTTGTGAGAGACTTTGCAGACTCAATGCAAACCTTTCTTGATGTTAAAAGTTCGTGTGAAGATATTCTGAACAACTGTAGTACCACTGGAACTCTACAACTACAGTCCTTTTATTGATGCAATGCTTATAACGCATTTAGCACCACTGGAACTCTTGATGACTAAAAAAGAGATTCTGCGACTTTATTTGCTCAAACCTCTCATGGAACAACAGGTATTCATTTGGTTTTACTTATATATAATGACAACAGTTGCATAGAACATGTTCAGGTGAATGTCACAAAGTGGAATATCATAGCCAATGCTACCTGATTTTATAATCGAGTTGAGTTAAGGGCGTAAGGCAAGTTTAAAAATATCGACTAGATTAGTAGTATAGTTTATTGATACTAGAGTTTTCATTTTAGTATTATTAGTCATGTCGACTTGAATAGAACTTGAATTGAACATTAAGATAATGGCTGGAGTAGTTTAGTTTTTTTTAATTAAAGTCAAACTCAAGTTTGAAGATCTGTTTGAAGTTCCTGCAGTCCATTTTGTTAAAACTGATTATTGCATATTACAGAATGACCATTACTGTGAAATTTTTGGCGTTGCAGGTAACAGCTACGGATGCACGTGTTTTAGCATTGCTTTTGTTCGAGAAACTTCGGGTTGCGTATTTTGAATCATACGGTTAATGTTACTGATGCTTGAGGAGATTTATGGACTAGAGGTTAGGGTACTGATTATTTTTTCATTTCTTTATTTTTTTATTTTAGGAAAGTAATTGTATCAGGTACTTCAAGAATATTAGCAATACATATTGAACCATTGCTTCGATCTTTTGTATGTGTCCTTCTTTCTATAGCATCAACATATGTCATAAAACTTGAATGATGATACCTTTTGTTCAATTAGTTACAAGATAGCTACTTTTCAAATTTATTGCACAGTTCTGATAATATTAACACAAATTTCTTACCAGGGAAAAGGTGGTTGCTACGGATGTGGACGTACCCGACGACAAATCAAGGAAACCAGTTTTAGTTAGGCGAGCAGCAAGGGAGAGAAAGTTGCAGGAGCCATGGGGAGGTATGACCTTTGGAAACTCAGTAAGTCCACATGGCTCCAGGCTTCAAAGAGGCAAGGTAACTTCCAGATTTCCCTTGGTCTTGCATCAGTTATTGTGATTGATCTCGAAAACAGGAATTTGAATGTTTATATCAAAACCGTAGTTACAAGGAAATTGACCCATAAGTTGCTAGACTTCACAGTCATGGACTTTGTGTATACTATATAAGTGTATAATGGTGGTGGCAGCAAAGATTTTTTTAATTGTGAATTTGTAGGACGGTGGCAAAGTTTGTCATCAAGAACACCAGCAACAAACTTTAGCAAATACGGTTATGCAGGTTAAGTTTTTTCTTTATTCTTCGACTAAAATATGTGTAAATAAAATTATTTTAGGAAAGTGTTAGACGTCATATTAGCTTGCATACAGATGTACATAGGTAAGCATAACTCATAAGTGGCAATGTGGCAAAAACAGGTTGGTCAGAAATTTGGTTAAAAAGGGTTCGCTAGGGAGCTTGCGTTGATCTAAATTCAAGTTATACTCATCAAACTTTACATATTGTGGGTATGAGTATCTCACAATTGCTGTCATAAATGACGGTTGGTCTGTCATTCATCTAATTAATAAACCACAATTCTGGGACTTAATCGTGACTCAAATTATCATTTTATATTGTAGTTGCTGTCAAAAAAACAAAGAGCCACAACTCAAATTTGTCAACTGACTTCCGGGGACTGAAGTTAGACCTGTATGATATTCGGTCTCTCAGCTGAAAAGTAATGGCATAATAAATGGAGTTGCTCAAACCGGTAAGTAGCACTCTTGGATTAAAATAATTGCCTTTTATATGATCATTGCTTTTAATTTTTGGGTCAAAACGGGCATTATTGTCTTGACACGATATCTGAAGACCCTGACGAGCATTATTGTGTTGTAAAGAACATATGGAAAATCATGGGGCGATAACGGTAAACCAAGAGTTACGTTTGAGGTATTTGAGAGAGACCTGAGGGTGGGGAGGATGATGGTGACGTTGTTCGGGGCATGTGTTCTAAGACTGGAATGGAAGAGACATCGAAGGGTGTCGATAATGGTGGTGGTGATGGTGGGGCCAACAGTATTAAGAAGAGACCACAAGAGAAATCCGATGGTCGGGATAATGTTAGCGATACTGGTTGGGATAAGAAGAGAAAGAAAGAGCAAGATAAAGAGAAACCATGGGGTGAGGGTGGTGGCAGGGGTACTGGGGCGAGGGTAGGGATACAGTTTTCCGAATGACGAGGTGTGAGTTTGCAGTGCCGAAAGGTATGACTCCATTCCCTTTTAACTTTTGATATAGTTCCTATGGTTTCACTGTTACATCATAGAAAGTCTGTACTTATAGTTTTAGTTTGTAAAATCTACTTCGTGTATCTCATAATGATTACAATTATCTTTCCAAGAAATACTATATATGCCCAACATCTTTGAATGTGATTTTTTGGAATTGATTATGTCAGGATAAGATAATAAGTGTTGGTAGAATATGAATCATGTTTAGACATGTCCATGTTGCTTGAAATTGACTAATGATGATTTAAAAACTAATTGCTTAATATAAGAGTATATAAATTATTTGAATCTGATCATTGCAAATCAGTTTACTGCCACCTAACTTCAAATTGACACAAACTTATAAAGTTACAATGATTACATAAATTACCTTAAAAATGCACATCCAAATCGATCCTTAGGTACCCTAGATAGTAATCAACATTGCAGTTTGTGATAACCCAAAGTGTAGTTTTATACTGTAATACATAAATCTCAAAAATGATGTCATTCTGAAAATTAGATTGTTATTGAACATCACAATTGACCCAACCTGTTTTTACCCCTACCAACAGTTCTTTTCTTTCTTTCATTCGGGGTAACTATTACTTTAAACTGTTATATCTTTCTGTAGTTGTTTTCTAATTTTATACGTAGTTTTTCGTTGGCAGTGTTGCCTGCATCTCATGTAATCCACACCCTTGGACTGACCCGATTAACTGATGCTTACAGGTACCTTTTTAAAGGAATTTATGCTAAAAAAAAACTTTGAAGCCTGAAACGTGACAGAAAGAAATGTTGAATATCTTCTTCAGCTGTGGCGTGTGGTACCAAAGATTGGCAACAAATAGCATATATAATTTTGAATGTGGCTTCCGACATTACAAAGATATTGTGTAGTAAGTTGTGACTCAATGAGATTAGAAATTGATGAGAAGCGTTAACTATGTACATGAAAGGTTACACGTGTATATATTATGTAACTGTTTCTGTTTCATACAAACGGGCTTCACAAGACATCATAATCATAGCGCTCCCGCAGCAACGCGCGGGTTAACCCACTCGTTTTATACTAAGTCAAAGATATTAAATAATATTTAACATTTTTGGAAGACAAAATATCAAATCAAAGATCACATAAAAAAGAGTACGCATTCTATATACAATAGTCAAATCTATAAAATCCCATAAAGTATCCGAGATGAAATCTGAATACATGTTTAACAAATAAAACTTCTAGTCCAAATCAACAAAAAAAGAACAAGTTTTGGGAACAAATTGGAATGTACGGAAGCAACATCATTTGGTACCGGTCTCGAGAATCCAAAACTCATGAGTGCTCTGTTAAACAAGAAAATTGCAGAACATATTAGAAAATGATCTAGAAAGTATTTAGCAGAAACAAAGCAATGTCAAACTAGCAAACTAAAAACTGGGATATTCAAAGTTTCATTTCTTTTATGGGATAATGATCCCTAAAAACTGTTGGGGAATTGGAAATTAGGATTAAAAAAAAAAGGCATAAGATGTAAAATAAGCAAAGAGCTAATTGCAAGGACTCTCTTACCTATTCAACCAAGTTAATAAATGTCACGCCAGTAAAAATCATAATATGTATCAGTATTAGTACATTTTAGCAGCTCCTATAATTAAACATTTGTCACAATTGCTTGGGTAAACCTAAACTAAGCTTAAGAAACATACTAAATGGGTCGAAAGAAATATTGATTAATTTTAATCATATCTAATTTTTTAGTATTTCGTTTTTATTTCACGAGTTCCACAGAAAGAAAATATTCATATAAGGTAATATATGTGTATACCTGGTGAGGGTCATATCAGTAGATGCATTTATCTTCAAGTTGTCTTCAAAATCAAAATCGAATTATACCTAAGATTTTTATAACAATAACATACCATTAAAAAAATGAGATTAATCTCTAAAAAGGTGCAAAATAATATAACCAACTGTCATAATATCATAATATGTGTTATCTTAATGAGAAACGACAAAAGTATAAAACTGTTTATCATGTTAAACCTCGATTTGGTATCATCATGGAAATGTAGTATAACTGGCAGAGCCCTTCAGTGGAGGGGTTATGGGTGCCTAGTGAAGCCATTAACCCATCTATGCTATGTTTACTGTGGGAGCTGGTTGAGTATTCATGGCAGGAGGGTAGGATGGAAATGTAGCTAGATGGTTAAGGTGCATATGGAAAGGTGAATTGGTGATGTATGATAGGTTTCTGTGTAGTAATACTCTATTTAGACAGAACTTGTAGTGTCAAATATATGTTAGATGATGTCTGATATAAGTCATAAGTGGTGTAGTTGTATTGTCTGTGTGTATAAGATTTGGGGTATGTCCAAGTCTTTTCTTCTATTCTTAAGTTGTACATATTCTGGAAGATTAATATAAATTCACCTTTGCACCAAAAAAAAAAAAAAAAAAAAAAAAAAAAAAATGAAGAAGAAGAACATAAACTGTCAAAATAACACATAGGGAAAGTGAGATTGTCACTGCTATCAGGTCATGCATCCCAAACGACAAAAAACGTTTAGTTAATAGAGTCAACATTTCACAGTATTGAACCTAACATGATCCGAAACAATTATCAGAAGTCTAAATAGATTAAGAACCAGAAAGTTGAAAAGTAATGCAATTTAGTTTGACTATGTTATTGTCTATTATTGTTTATCAATTTTACCATAATGATTTGTATTACATGCAGCCGGACAGGGTTACAGACTTCTGTAAAAGAAACAAACTTCAGCTGATTATAAGAGCACACGAATGCGTTATGGATGGATTTGAGAGATTTGCTCAAGGGCAGTTGATTACCCTTTTCTCAGCAACAAACTATTGTGGTAACTATTAGCTATTCTTGGCTTCTTTAAACTGCTTCGGTTGTTTATGGCACGATTACTTTTTAAATCGGAATAATGCCGGAGCTATACTAGTAATTGGAAGAGGATTAGTAGTTGTCCCAAAATTTATTCACCTGTTGCCCCCACCGCTTGAACCAGAAACCTCTCCAGAATATGTTGAAAAACGACACTGGATGCAGGTAATCATAATTAGCACTTTTAAATCTATAACAAAAGTTTGAAAATAAAGAAAAAAAGAGCTGGTAGGAGAACCTGCGCGGCCCATTTTAACCTCTGCTAATGATACTTAGTCGTCTGCTGTGATTGTAATATGATCATGATTGATGTATGTAGGAGCTAAATAATCAAAGACCACCTACTCCTACACGGGGCCGGCCCCAACCTGAACACGATAGGAGCTCGCTTGCTTATATCTAATATTTTCAAATTCACTTTAATAAATAACAGAACTTTTTCTGCTGAAAGATCAGATTATCAGTCTAGTTTGCAGATATGCTACAACTACAAGCTGCATAGGTCGCTTGTTGTTCAAAAGCTGTCGTTGCACGAGAGACAATGTTTTTTTAACAACGACAAAATGGTTGCATAGTTTTGTATCCGTTTCAAGAAAAATGTAAAGAAGTGTTTGTACTTTATGTTGATCTTCTGAGAATATATAATAGTTTTTTCGTGACAGATAAAAATTGTTTGTTGGTTTTTAATAAATATTAATGGGTTTAGTTTTTTTGATTTTGAACTACATTGACAATCTGTTTTAACGAGTGACCATGTTCCTGTGACTGTCTGTACTGCATATGTTAGGCAAAAACACCTTTACTGATGTGTAGTGCTTTAGCAAAGTTCAATAAATGATAACTAACATATTATGTGCTAAAAAGTTATGAAATATATGACCCAGTTACTTACTAAATAAGTGATACCCGATCACTGATGTATCGATACAAAGATATCAGACCAACTAGCTGGTCATCATCCCTAAATGAAACTATATGGACTTTCTTGTTGATCTTTGAAGATCATAGCAAATGCGTAGCAGTGTGTAATCTTTTTATCTTAACATTGTGGATTTTGCTGATTGCAGACTATGGTGCTCAACCGAATGATAGCATACAAATTGAGTTCGACAACAACGATTTCAATTTTTTATTATAAGTAAATTCAACAATAAAGATATCACTGACAGTCAAATCTTACCCCGTCCAGGATCAGTTTGATACTATAGCTTAATACTCTTGCTTTTAATCAAATCCACCCAGTTACACTGTTGCTATGTTTCTATAACACATAATTGCATAAGCACTACAGAAAGTGTAACAGAAGTAAATAGCTTTTTTGTCATACCGAGTATTATTCACATAAGACGATACAAACTGTTTGAGTAGCGTTCTGTTTTGGCATCAGAGGTTCATATATCAAAGTTTCTCACGACACAACTCAGCAGAGTTTGAGTACAGAAATGAGAGCTCGACGCACCTACATGCTAGAAATCAAACAGAAGTAACATAGACGTGGGCAAAAACAAAACAATGGCTGATAAAATAGTATAAAGTGGCATCGCATGCCAATACGACTGATAAATACTTTTTAATATGATAACTTTGGGTTACTACCACCTATGATCTCCACTGAGATGACAGGCGGTGTGAAAACGTGGTTTGTGTAACGTTCTTTATAACTAGTCAAGAATCCTCTACATCGTCATCACTAAATTGTAGTACAAGAGTGGCATCCGCTTCCACCACAAGTGTTACATCATCAAGTGGATAAATCATGACGCATATGGAAAATATCTATTAGTAAACTCAACAATGAAATAAAGTTGGGTCAAAATTAAACTGGCGGCAAGCAATTTTTTCCTCTGATTTCTTTGTATATAAATAACAAATTGTACTGATATGCAGTGAATTCATAGGTGCAAACAGCCATAGCAATGAACAGATTTCACCACGATAGTAAAATATATAATCAAATTACTCAGTAAACAGGTGATGCCTCAAGCTGACAGGATGGCACAGACAAACAGCAACAGGGCAGTGATTCTTTAAATAAAGACACAATAAGCAAAAGAACCATGAACATTCAAAGATATTAATCTATTAGCACTGTCATTGGACATTCATCAAACTCTTATGATAATGGAAACAAAGAGAGTGTGGGCTTCCTAACATCTTTTAAAACTAATCCAGAATCTATCACTTCATCCTCGTATACTAAACGCAACCCAAAACTCTTAGTGTTATCTTTTAATTCAACTTCCACAGTATCACCCGCTTCCACCACCAGTGTTGTATCATCAAGTGGATAAAACATAATCATCTTGGAACCGGGAATACATTGATTATATGTACATAACAGACAACGTATTCCTTTCGTTTTATTATAAATTCGTGGACAACCCCATTGCTTATATGCATAATTTCTCCGGTCTATGGGAGCAAAAAAGATCAGACCACATATTCTGCTATCCAATTGGGCAGGTGCAACAAAAGATAAAACATTTCCACTGTTCCAATAAGTACACCACCCAGGTAACTCCTCCCCTGAGAGACCGATGTGTAATCCGTCTCTACTCGTGAGTGATTCCTATATAGCATTCAAGCATATTATTTAATAATACATGAAAAAGGCCTCTACATAACAAAATATATATATCTTCCATCAGGGAGGGAGGGAGTGGTTGCTTACCTTGAAAAATTTGGAACAAAAAATATATGCCTTTTGCATCGAATCAAATGGCATCACATCTAATGACCCACAGTTGGCTACCTCTATAAATGCCAATTGTGATGGAAGAGGTGGAAGCAATTGTAACTGAGAACAATAATTTATTAAAAGGTGCTCCAGTTTCGAAAGGTTGCTGAAGCTCTCCGGTAGACTAGAAAATGTGTTTCTTGAAAGGTCGAGACGCTCTAATGACACCAAATTCCCAATTCTACTGGATACTTGCGAAACATTGCAATTTTTCATTTCTAATTTTCGTAGGTTCCTCAGTCTTGTAACTTGTGTGAAACCTTCGGATCCAAGTTTACAGCAACGATTCAAACGAAGCTCCGTCAGAAATTGTAACTCAGAAAAGTTTGAAGGAAGATTCACTAGGTTTTCACAATCACTCGCGTCAACATGTTCAATGTTGTGAGGAAGATCTGGAATCGACTTTAAGTTGGTGCATTCAGATAAATTAATTCTGGTCAGTTGATGGAGTTGGCAGAGGCTATTAGGAAGGCTGTTGATCATGGTGTTCCTTAAATTCAAGAAATTAAGTGAAATTAGACTACCAATTTCATGCAAGATCTCCAGTATGTTGGAACAATTTTCGAGGTGAAGATTTTGAAGAGAAGTTAACTTGCCTATCATTTCCCATGGGAGCCTCTTCAACCGTTTGCAGTCATTTAGCTCTAATGAAACAAGTTTTTGGAGGCAACCAATAGAACTATCCAACTCTTCCAAATTTTCACATTTGGTCAAGTTAAGTTCCTCAAGATTCTCGAGACCAATAAAATTTCCGGTCTTGGTTAATGTGCTTGAATACCACACTCTCAGAATCTTCAGCTTTTTAAAACTCTAGAAAACACAAATAATGATTAATAAGATGGCAAAAGTAGAATGAGATGGGTCAGTGGGACCCTCCACCATCTGCACTAATTTTGTTATTTTATCCAACTTTTTTTTTAATATATTAACTACAATTTTTTTAGTCAAATGGCTACAATTTTGTGCTATAAATATGAGTTTTTGATTTTTTTTTTTTTTTTTTTTTTTTTTTATTTTGTGTCCTGATTCTTTTCTATAGATCTCTAATTTATTGCTTGTATATTATTTGTGAAGTATTGTAGCAAATTAGCTACAAAATTTGTAGCCAAGCTATCTCTCTTTTTATATTAAGATCACACCATTAATTTTTAATCATTATCTCAAAATGGTATGACATTTCTATGCGTGCATTAGGCCAATCGTAGTGGCAACAAAACGTTTGGGTTTGTCTAGCCAAGGACATCCCAATACGCCAGCCTAAACCGAACGCTCCCCTTTGTTTTTGCTTAGTTTGGTCAATTGGGAGAATGAAAAAGCTAGCCATTGGGCTGGGTCTGTCTTGGATTATGAACTTTGGTTATAGAAAAGGATGTGGCGTCTGAATATGTGCATTAGATATAGATTTAAGATCACTTACATACCAAACTTTATTTGGATACCAATGGACCAATCACTATCCTTTATCTCCATTTGATCAAATAGATGAGATTAAACAAATATTAAATATATAAAGAAAAAGAAAAAAAAAAAAAAAAAAAAAAAAAAAAAAAAAAA
>LBNU01003533.1:30943-43188 GCA_014162995.1 Artemisia annua | reverse complement strand
ATTTCTTTTGATATGTTAGTCGACTAACTAAACACGACAAGTATTTGCGTGACAAAAAATATCGAAACAAGGTTCATTTAGGAGAAATCAATAACTTTAACGGAAATTTACACTTAGGCGGCAAACATCTATCAGGTTCCCGTGAACCCTCGGGAACCCCTCCTAGGTCCACCCCTGGTGGTCAATGATAACGACCATAAAGGTGGCTTAGTAGTCAATGATTTTTTACAAGAGTTATTAGGTTCACTCCTTGCTAGTCACTCATCTTAGTTGACTTTGAAAGCAACGAAAATGATCACACGGATACCTCAACTGGACTGCATACATATAAGTTAATGACTCGTCCTCTCTGACAAATTAAATTAAAAAAAGAAAAAAAAAAGAAAAGGAAAAAAACCTTTATCCATTTGTTCTAATTTGGTTATATAAGTGATTTATCGACTACTTTAATACATGTCTAAAACAACACATAAGATTAGACATTCAAAAGTTGGGAACTATAAATTGCGAACCATCATAAAAGATTAATAAGAAAAAGATTTCCGAACGTTCTCAACTCATTTGCACAATAAATGTCAACCTTTTTTAGTTTTAATTTGTCATGAAATAGGGTTGCGTTTAAGAAACAAAAATATGCATAACTAGTAATACATAAAGTTCGGTTGATCTGAAGTTAAATTTAAAAATTAAACAATTATTATTAAAGATTAATACATATTTGAATAACTTAAAGGAGCTACTTTAGCAATTTGCTAAAGGGCTAATGACTTGTAAATGTATCCAAGTTGACATTTTTTGTTGTTCTATGTAACTAATTTTTTTTTTCTTATTAAAATACAATCTTTTCAAATTTCGTCTATTTCGTGTATTTTGTGACTATTCAGCCATGTAAAATGACTATTTTTACCCTTCCAAATTTGAAAAAAGAAAGGGTAAAATGGTCACAAAATACACGAAATAGACGAAATTTGAAAAGATTGTGTTTTAATAAGAAAAGAAAAAAAAATTGCTACATAAAACAACAAAAGATATTGCCTTCTGGGCTGGACCCAAACTGGTTGTGTGGGCTCGTTACGCCTTCTGGGCTAGGGCCATGTAGCCACAATTACCGTTCAAAAAAAAAACAACAAAAGATATCAACTTGGATACATCTAGAGGGTGCTTGGTGGGGGTTAAGGGGGTGGGGAATAGGTAAGGTATCTTTACTATCTATAAAGGAAAAAGGGTCAAAGGTGAAAGTGGAAAAGTCAATAAAAGTGAAAAGTTGAAATGTTGAAAATGTATAAGGAAATATTGAAATGCATTTAATACTCTTATTAAAACACCCCATTACTTAAAAGTACAATGATTTATTCACATTGTACAACTAATTAAAAACATATCTAACAAAATAAATATAACCAATTAAAACACAAACCGGGTTGACCCGGGACGCTTCAAACACGGCGGGTTAACCCGGTTTANTCCATTACTTAAAAGTACAATGATTTATTCACATTGTACAACTAATTAAAAACATATCTATCAAATTAAATACAACCAATTAAAACAAAAACCGGGTTGACCCGGGACGCTTCAAACCCGAACGGGTTGACCCAGTTTAATTTGCCCCGTTTTCGACCCAACCTAGCAAGTTGACCCGGTTTAAATCGACCCATTTTTCGACCGAAACGGTTGAACCACCCGGGTCGAACCGGGTTTCAAAACATTATGTTAAATTCCCAAATCTTCAATTTTATTATTTTTCGTTTATAACCTATAAACTTTTTTTATCAACAAACTATCTGTCGCTATAAAATCTCGTTGCTATGCACGGGTACTCGTCTAGTTCATTAAATGTGCTTGGTTAGTAGGGGGTAAAAGATTGATTATTCACCACCTCAGTCATTCATTTAGTCATTCATTTGCATTCCGGCTTATCTAATTTACAAGTTTTAAACTTTTAACCGTGAAATAATTTTAAAAAAATAAAATAATAATAATAATACTGTACATCATTTCATTTCTCAACTGATCGACCGTCAACAACAGCCGCAGGATTCGTTAAAACTCCGGCGACAAAGATTCCTCAAACAACTACTGTAGTAAGTTAATTAATTAATTATTTTGTTCACATAACTAGATGTTTTATTTTATTTTCTTTTCCGATTTAGGGTTC
Organism: Artemisia annua; assembly: GCA_014162995.1. NCBI lineage: Eukaryota > Viridiplantae > Streptophyta > Magnoliopsida > Asterales > Asteraceae > Artemisia > Artemisia annua. The sequence goes on along the minus strand of LBNU01003533.1, from coordinate 41,030 downwards.
AATATATTCAGTTCATCAATCAATTGGTTTGTTCTTTCATATGAAAATTATTCATTTATATATTTACATAGTAATAATGTCTTTTGTTAGCTTAGTAATATTGGTTAGTAGTAATTAAGCCTTTTGTTACAAAAGAACCTTTTAATTATATACTATTTCTCCCGATTTTGACAACTCAACTTATGTAGTATTTTTTTTTAAGGAGGTGCTAAGAAGATGTCTAAAGTGCGAGCATTGTGGCAAGCCTCTTTGACCGCCACCAAAAAAGGTACTCCTACTCTATGCCCCTTTTCGTTCACTTGTTCAGTCGCTAATAACCTTTAAACCAACTTTATACCATGTTCAAATATACCCGTATCCTAGATTTATAACTGTGATATCATTTATAACGTCTTGAGCCCAAAATAGTAGATTGGCCTATTCAACTTAAGGCCTTGGTGAGGCAAAGTTCAGGATCTATAAGTAGCTAAATGGATGAGCTTCTCCATGTTCAGGTTACCCGGGGAGGGCGACTCTTTTGACTCACATGTACGTCGCCTAACTGGGGTATCCCCGTGACTGTTTCTGACCCTTCCCTAGCCACCCCAAAATGTGTACCTAGTGAAGTTTGAACCCTTGACATCTTGTGAGGAGGTTAGGGTCTATAAGTAGCTCATATTTCTAATTCATAACCAATGTGGTATAGACATGAAGTCACATGTTTGTTGTCTAAAAGGGTGGCAATGTGGTGAATTTTTTTTGGTAACTTTGGTGGTGTGCATACATTTGCTTGTTAATCATGGTAAGGCTCAAATTATCAAAAATAACCATGATGGTGCATTTTGTCTGCTTGCCGTTCACCTATGCTACAGTTTACTGTTTAAGTTATACAAAATAATTGAAATCATGTTTCTCTAATACTGATAAGTTAGATGTATATGATATGAAATGTGCTAGTGATATCCGGTGTAAGCTGATTATGTTTTCATTTGTCATGGTGCAGCTCTCACATGGAACATTGAGGACTTGATTCCTCCTAGCGAGAGATATATTTACTACTTCAATTCGAAAGACGAGCTCAAAAAATGGCATTTGTACTCCGATTCTGAGTATGGAGGTGCGTAGTGTTTTATATCGATATAGTGATATACCACAGTCAACCATATATGGTAGTTAAGTTATTTTGGGCAAAGGATACTTCTCGTGCTACTGTCTTAACAAATTGACTTTGTCCCAGAAGCCAATCTGTACTAAATCCATACTTCAATTCTGTCCACCGAACTACAAGTACAGTTCGTATGATTTATAGAATTATAGAAATGTTCTGTTTATCATTGTACAGGTTTATCATCAGCAGCATTAGAGATCACTGATACTGGAAAGGAACAAAGTGGTACTGGTTAGTAAAACTATCTTATGAGGACCTTTGTCCCCGCACCAATCACCCTCCCATCTACACTTCATATGTGTCAGACCCGCTATATACGTTATTAAACAAATATCTTTTTTCTGATCCTTGATTGTTAAAACTGATACAGGAGTTTTTTCCGGGAACCTTTCTTTGGATGTTACGGATGGTACAAAATGGAGTATTAGCAGAAGTGGCTTTTGTGGGATGAGGTCTAAAAAGGTGGACTTCAATCTTGTATTATTCTAGATGATTTATATTAAACTAAATACGGTTCATCTATGGAAATTTGGCAAGATTTTGTGGGGTTACAAAGTTTATTATGTGCACCATTTTTCAAGATATGTTAACACAAGTGTGTCTCGTTTAGACTTTGTCTTGTTATCTTTTGGAATCTCACGATACTATGTATCTGCTGCAGTTTGATGGGTTTATCGATTTAGATCCGTATGATACTATAGCACTAAAAATAAAAGGAGATGGGAGGAGTTATATATCAACTGTAAGTTCTGCATCTGTATGTATTTGTTTAATGGAATGTTGAGAGGCTCGTAATGTTAGTTTATCATTCAACTTTTAAGTTGTACCCATTCTGAGATGATGTTCATGCTTGTAACTTCGATGCAGATTTATACCGAAAATTGGGTAAACTCGCCTGGACAAATGGAAGATAACTCATGGCAAGCTTTTGTTGCAGTGCCTAAAGACAACTGGGTTGTTGCAAAGGCAAGTTCAAGTCCTCCTTACCTGAGTTAAAAATAATCAGTAGTGTTCTGGTTTATTCGGATTAAAAGTTTGTATTTTTCTGAAACAAGTTTGTTTGCTGGTACGAGTAATACACGATACGTAAAGTTGGAAAGCTTTTAAAATTTATATTTGGAAAACTGCAGATTCCGTTGGCGCATTATCTTCCAACATGGAGAGGAAGTGTGATAGAAGCGGATATTGAAATGAATCCACAACGAGTTGTTGGCATGTCGCTCTCAGTGAATGCTGAAGGTGGTGTCCCGGGTACTCAAACTGGCCCAGGTGATTTTCGCTTGGAAATAGACTGGATCAAAGCCTTGAGAACAACACAATGAACTCTTTGTTTGTACACTACTACTCTCCTGATTGTAGTAAAATAATATAGTATCTGGATCTAGGTTTTACTTGGGTTCACACCCCTTCAAAAGATTTTGTACTCTCTTGAAATAGCGCAGACAAAGCATATGTTTGTTCTTTAGTATAATAATATAAGCATAGAAACTTTTCCGGCTTTGTCTTCAACCCATGAGACTTGATACTTTTTCTGTTATAAGAGTGAATGTTGTTCTACTTTTTTTCATTGTCACAAGTTTTGCTTTTTATGATTTGGAAGAAGTTTGTAGAGACTAATACTCCGTAGTTATTTGCAATGCGCATCTGCGGTCTGCCTACTAATTTTAGCCTACTTATTACATGTTTCCTCAGTTTTTAGACCTACATGAGAGTCTACATTATGATTGAATATTGTCTCAAGTTTGATACTCTTAACATGGATTCTGGAAGTCATTTGGGTCAAATAGAAATAGATAAAAGTGTGGAAATTGTTATGCGGTTAGCCTTGTAGTTTATGTAGCATTTCAAGATGACTCTCACTTTTATCAAACTCGCCTTTCATCATAAAATATTTTATGTTATGCTGTATTGCACACATAATGAATGATTGGCAAGTTTTGATCTTTATAAACATAAGTTTAATGCTGTACTAAACTAACTGATTTGTATGGGGACATTCATAAAGAAGATAATCCTTTTTCTTTCTATAATAAGCTCTAAAGTTGAAAAATATACTTTAAATAATTAAGCCTGAATAGATGGGAAGGTAGATATTTTTGAGAGAGTGATTAAACAATTGTATGATTGAATTCAAGAATCAGGGCCTCCTTCCCAGCTGTAACATTTTGTGAATCATAATATGCCAACCTCTCTCTCTTACTCTTACACATTTCTTGATTTAGATTTTAGATCCATGGGTCCCACCTGTGCAACTCCAGCCGTCCATCTCTTCCAATCCCATGTATCCTTCCTCTTTTAGTCCTCTCCTAAACATCCATATGCCTTTTTTTACCCAAAATAAATAAATAATTTAATAAGAAAATATCACAAAAAGTTGTTGCAACTTAGTATATATGTGTGTACTATATTTATATATATTGCTTCTGGAGTGTTCTTTGCAGAGAACATAGCATCAGCATGTATCATGGGATTGGATAGTGGCTTGCCTCCAATATTATCTTCTTCCTTTTATTTCCTCCTATAAACATTCCAACCAACAATAACAACCTTAACTAGAAGCAGCTTCTTTAAAGTCTTAAACCTTTTGCTGCTTTTTTTTCTCATAAGAGAAACTAATTTGTCGACAAATACTTGTTTTCAAGTACTTTATTTGATCCGGGTAGTGAATTATGGGTGGCAATGAAGCAAAAAGTATCGATTTTTATCATGTTTTGGGTGTGAAGAAGGAATGCACTGAAGCAGAACTCAAGCATGCTTACAAGAAGCTTGCACTGGTCAGAATTAATCTTTTTTTCTTTTTTCATTCATACATAAAACATTATTTATTTTCATATTTTGGTTTTTGGGCATCAATCACCATTATCATCCTGTGCTTAGAGAATATTTGGTTGGGTGAAATACTTTTGGGTGTGCATTGACAACTTTAGACGTTAAAATTGCATCACTTTTCAGGTTGGGTCAAATCTTTCCCAAGGCCTCTGTTTTTTTACCTTGTTTTCTTCTTTAGTTATGTAAACTTTTGTCCATTTGCTTCTTGTGTAATGATAGAAATGGCATCCTGATCGCTGCTCAGCTTCCGGCAACTCGAAATATGTGGAAGAGTCTAAGAAGAAGTTTCAGGCCATACAAGAAGCTTATTCTGGTATATTCTTATTTTATGTACGTTGAATACTTGCACATAATTGTCATGTTAAGACTTGAACTTGCAGCATTTTGTTTGGTGGGCAACTTGATACCACTATTCTTGTATATTTTCAATGGTTACTCAGATCTTGAATTGTATATTATCATACTTGTTGCGTTTATTTTATGAAATAGAGCAATACCATGTTCTGCCTATGTCCTTATAATTGATAAAGATTTAAACTTTCTTGTCAATTTGTAAGATTTGGTTCACGATTTGCTGAGCATCTTCCTTTGTTTTGTGTTTACTAGTTCTATCCGATGTGGACAAAAGATTCCTGTATGATGTAGGAGTTTATGATAGTGATGATGACGAAAATGTAAGTTCTTTTATTGTTATTGGAATTCACATACTTTTGAGATTGGATTTTTCTTAAGCATAATTTGGGCCACACTTTAATGGCGTTGGATCTCAAGAAATTAAAAAATTCATCTGTCCCATAGTTATAATTCACTTCTGATATAAAATACTCAAACATAGTACTTTTCAAAGTAGATTTATCATACATCTTGGTTTTTGTGATCTAAAATACTTCAATTATAATAAGCTTTTCCATATTTGGCTTAAACTTTATAATCAAACTAAATAAGTTAAGTTGTTTGACACTTAAAAGTCAAATGAATCATGAATCAAGTTTTTAAGTTCATTTACATTACAAACTTCTCGAATGAAGCTGATTAATTTGCTGAATGATAATAAAAGCAGGGGATGGCTGACTTTATGAGCGAAATGGCTGAGATGATGAGTCAAAACAAACCAAATGTAAGCTTCTTTTATTTAAATCATCTATCAAAATAGAATCGTGTGTATTTGTTAAAAAGCTCATAAACCGTTACCATAGTTAGTGATGCTAAATTTGAGTCTTCATATCTTGGTCATCTTTTTTGAACACCCTTTATCACTTGCACAGTTAACATTTGTTAAAAGCTAGCAAAAGTTGAGTGTGTAAATATTTGTTGCAAACTTTAAACTATTAGGTAAACAGGATTCGGTCGAAAACATGAAACTAGACCTAATTTTGGTATCACTTGTGTTTCTACTTTAAGGCATGTGAGGTTCAACAGGATACAACTTTTAGGTGTTATATCATAGTAGGGCCTTTGCTGAGGTTAACCGGGCAATTTTGCGTAAACTAATCTAATCAAGTAGGCCCTTAAAATATGTCAAGTGGTCCTATAGTTTCATAAGTATCTTGACAAATTTGTGAGTCTAAACTTTCTAGTACACCCTCTTTGAATATATAAAGGCCATGGGACCAACATCAACTTGGTTTTGTCCCTTATGTTATTATTCCTTTAATGTATCAAAATCACCAAGTGGCTATAAACACATAATAGTTTCTTTATGCAAAAGTGGCATTGTTGTGAGTTATGAGTAAGCAACAACTGGTGAAGGTGTTTTTTTTAATGTAAGCATAATGTTATAATGTTTATCAACTTGTAAAAAGTTGCAAGTTGTGATTAGACTTTCTCACTAATACTTGAAAGAAACATCAACTTGAAATAAAATTAATCAAATGTTTCGAGAAATATCTATTTGAATAATAAGAATTTTGGAAAGAGGCACTAGGGGACCATTGACCTTTTGAAATTAAGTATTATGACTCCAAGTTGCATGATTTTGTTCTTTTTTTAATTTTATTTTCGAAAATGAAAAATTCTATGCTTTTTCATTATTCTATGTAGTCGACTTCAATGGATAAGGACTTTGATTTAATCAGGGTCACCCATTTATCAAAAGTAAAACACAAAATAATCCATGTTGGTCACGAGATAAGCAGGTAGATAGAGTGTAAAAAATTCGGTTTCGTTTATATACACCAACTAATAAGAATTTTTATTAGAGTAATATTAAGAGAGGGGTTGTGATGTCATATATAATCTTGTTTTACAAACTTTTTTCTTTTGCTCCATGATTCTTTCACTGAATTTGAAATGTACTCCGTATTATTTTCCATGTATTTTTTTCTTTCTTTTGAATCAAATGGTTTTCCACTTTCTTGCTACCAAAATTATTGCTTTTTTTTTTTTCTTCTTCTTCTTCTTCTTCTTCTTCTTCTTCTTCTTCTTTTAGATTTCTCAAATTAATTATCTACTACCAAAAGTAGATTGAATTTTTTTTGGATATATATGTTAACCAACTTTAAAGAAAGTAATTACTTTAGGGATAGAAACGAGCCGAGCCGCTTGTGAAAAGTTCAGGATCAAATCGGTAAAAAGCTCGAACAAGCCGAGCCTAAGTTTGGCTCATTTGATAATCGAGATCGAGCCCGAGCTTTATAAATGAAGATCGATTAAACTCGCGAGCCTAAACGAGCCCTAGAAATATATACATATAGTGTCTATACATATAATTATTTATAAACGAGCTTAAAAGAAACAAAATAAGCTCGAACCTAGTGTGATTAATGAGCCGACTTTTATTTGAGCTTTCTTCCTTTAATACGTCATATAAGCTAGTCGAGTCTAAGGCTAAGCTTGTGAAAATTTTCATGAGCCGAGCTCGAGCTTTGGCAGGCTCGGGCTGAGCTCGGCTCGTCTCGTTTTCACCTCTAATTACTTTTAGTTAGTTAAAAGTAAAACGATCATTTCGCATAAAGTGAAAATTAAGAACCATTTAAATTGTGTACGACTTTTTTTGTTGTGGACACTAATTTTGAGTCTGATAGAGTAGAAAAAGAAAGTCGAATTTCACGATAGATAATGAGGTTTATTGATTTGCGTTTTTGGTCTTGATGGACGAGCTTACAAACATGCCGGGAGTAAGGGAACAGTATTTGTTTGTATTATTTTTAGGATTATGTAGTCAGATGATTTCATTTTGTAAAAATAAAAATACATTCTTTTTACCTTTTTTATGGCAACTAGTTTTCCCGTATATTTAATAATTCAATTTAAAATCATGTTGTAATTTTTAAGTTTACACTTTTTAGGTAGTGTAATGAATATGCAAGTTGGAATATGTAACTGTGTATAATTTAGTGGACAGGACATGTTTAAGATAACAGCAAACTTAAATACAACAAGTTGAAGTAAAAGTTGCGGTTTAATAACAAAACAAGTTGTATTAGGAATAACATAGCTTAGTGGTCACCTTTTGAAAATTGATCGTATTATATAAAACAAAAAAAGATTTTGTGATTGTGTACTGTATCCAAAAGATCTTGCATTATGGAGTCGATCAGAAAAATTATCTTTGTTTGATTTGTTTGTCACAACGAGTCATATCCATTAACCGAGACTCTCAAGTAGTATCATCTAACACAAACTAGTTTATTGGTCCACTAAACTCGATTGTTGTCTTAAGACTTTAAGAAGATTGTTCAAAGTTACATTTTTGACACTTTAATAACTAGTCTCACATAGATAAAAGTTAAAAACACTTAAATTTATATAACTTCAAGTGTGAGTGTTAATGTTAAAGATGTTACAACTACCTCATCATACGTATACTGTATATGTTGCTTGATGTAGTTATAGCACCTCTTTTTTCTATAATAACTTTGTGATCGTGTATCTATTAAATTTTATATAAATGTGTGAAGTTTTCTTTATGTGTTTGATTTTTTAAGTATAATTATTTAATTAAATAGAAAATACCACGTAGAGTTCCTACCAATATCTATGTGAATATCAAAGTGAACGGAAAAAATTCTTACCACGTAAACTAGAATGCTTAAGCCTAAGCCCAATGGATATGCTTAGTCATTAGTATAAATATTGAGACATATATAATCATAATTATGAATCAATGAATATATCTCACATTAACATGGTATTGAGCCAAGATCCTAAAAAACTAAAGTCAATTTCTTTTTGGTTCTAACTAAAGTCGACTGCCACAAGGTCTCTTATATTTTTTTGTTTCTTTTTTTCATCGACTATAACAAAGTCATAGACAGACGCATCAAGTGTTTTTTTGTTTCTTTTAAGCCTAAGAGGCTATGACAAAAGTTGACTGCCACAACCACAAGGTTTTTTTTTTTTTTTTGAACGGCGAATTTCAACTTAGACTCAACCACCCTCCAAGACGGAGGGCCCTCCCCACCCCTTGGCCAGACTATGTTGTCTTAACCGGGCCCACGCTGGCGCAAGCGAGGATCAACGGATTCGCGAGGAAACCGTACCGCCTCCACACAAGATTTCCTTGCTGGAGTAACGGCCGGATTAAAACCCCGCTTATGCTCAGATTCGAACCCCAGCGGCTAGGTCTAAGGGCTCTCCTCTTCATTGCATCATATCTCCGGAACAATATGATCCGCAAGTGGACCACAAGTGATGACTTCCCGGGTGGTCACCCACCCGGTACTACTCCCACTTATAGCTCGCTTAACAAGTTAAGCCCCACCCACTAGACCACAAGTCTTTTGATACAACCACAAGGTTATATTGTTTGTTTCTTTCAGTCGACAATTAAAAGACTCTCACATCAAGTGTTTTTTATTCTTCTTTAAGTCGACAACAATAAAAGTCGACTGCTATTAAACTTGATGTAGAAAAAGCAAACTATGTTGCGTGGTATTATTTCTTCAAAAATCATTGTGAGAATTTTGATGTGTTAAAACACATCACGGGTACGTCTTCTAGTGCAACTAGTTCGGCTTCTCAAACCGCGGAATGGCTAAAAGCAAACCTTAGGTATGAAGGTGCAAATGGTACATGGTACCAGTGGTTTTCAATCTACTTGTGATGTTATGTTTCTTTTATCGCATAACATAGTTTGATATTTCAATAACAAGTCCCACATAGGTAGAAATGGAATATAATGAGATCCTTATAACTTCAAGTATGATCAAACATCGATGTAACTAGGAAAGAGTATCTTGAAAGACAATTTCAAGATTATCTTTCCTATTTTTTTTTATTATTTGCCAAAAATAAATATAAGGTATAGTATATATCACTACCCTTTAAAATAAGTCATATGTGAAAAGTTTTTATTTTGTGTTTTTTAGACAATGTGGGTATCACTTTTTACCACAAACGAAACTACTGATCCGAGTAGTCGAGTGTTGTATTGAAACTTTCAGAAAAAAATTTAAAATGAAATTTTCTTATGTTCATGAACGATAATTCCCTATAATCATTTTTTCTTTTTTTTAAGATTAGTTTACATTTAGATGCCTTTATATAGGGTCACAAATTATGATTCTCAAACGGTCCAAAACATCAGCTAATCGAATAGGGATCTATAAACTATATTTTGGGCTTTTGGATTATAAGTTAGGCTCATCCTTGATGCCAACCAAAATATTACAGACTACACTTATATTGGATTAAGAAATAGGAACAAACATATTCTTTTTGCAATTGTGCATTTAAATAGCATGAAACAACATATTAGGCCTTTATTGAGCACATAGCAAACGATGAAAAGCAATATGCTCACAGGGATGACAAAGAAACCTATACCCAGTAAGGATCCGATCCCCAAACCCGATCTCTACAAAAAAAGAAACATAGCAACAACAAACAAATCAAAAATCACTATACAAATCTATATACAAGTACACATGTCGTGTTAAATTTATATGAGGAAAATTCAATTGCAAATTTTGGTGCATAATAAGGGACAAATCCCCACCATTCATCTAGTTTAATCTAATGGTGGGGATTAACTTAAGATTAAATGGGGAAACATAAGTCCATGTTTTTTTTTTTTTTTCTTTTTCTTTTTGCCTCTCTTATTATTCTTTTTTCTTCTTTTTCTTTTTTTTTCCTTTTTCTTTCTTTCAATTCACGTAGCTTTCTTTCTTT
>LBNU01003533.1:5559-25540 GCA_014162995.1 Artemisia annua | reverse complement strand
GCGACAGAAGACGTGCTTCTGTGGCAGAAGTGCGCGCTGTCCGCGACAAAAGTGCGCGCGGTGCACGACAAAAGTGCGCGTTGTCCGCGACAAAAATGCGCGCAGTGCACGACAAAAGTGCGCGTTGTTCGCGACAAAAATGCGCGCTGTGCGCGTCAAAAGTGCGCGTTGTCCGCGACAAAAATGCGCGCTGTGCGCGTCAAAAGTGCGCGCTGTGCGCGAACATTACATCCACCTTTACAAGCGACAGAGGACGTCTCCCCTGCGGTAAGGTGGTGCGAATATTTAAATCCGTCTTTGTACCGGGCTTGCAATACCTCTTACGTACGATCTGCTTCCAAATATTCCTGCGTGACGCGTACGGAAACAGTAGTAGGATATACCCTGGTAGCCCCCCAAGTTTGATGGTGCTACTCGTGTAGGAGCATTAAACTTAGTTATTCAAATCCTGAAAAACACTTAATGCAAACATTAAAAGTATATGCCACGAATCGCAACATATAAAACCTAATAAAGTATTAAGGATTTAAAGCGTGAGCAATATAAGAGGCACATAGCATATAAGAGAAACTTTCGCTGTGCGAATTACACCTATCGTGAGGTTTTACAACTACATAAAAAAAAGTAGCGCGTAGCTAATCTGCGAACGCAGTGCGCTCATGGTGATTAATTGATTTCTTTCTGTTTTATTATGATAGAAACAATGGCGCGGATGGATGTACCGTGACCGCGACTAATAGTTTTTTTTCGCACGCACAGACGCAGATAGATGTATCGTGACTGCATAGACTCTAACGTTTGAGGATGATCGCAGTTGACCACGGCTTTTGTCTGCGTGCGCTCATGGCGATTGACTAGCATCGTGGTGCCTGTATGTAACAGTGCACTCATGGCGCCAATCTGCGAAGATGTCCGAACGCACGGCCTAACGCGGATAGATTTATCGTGACTGCGTTGTTCGCGGCTAAAAGATAAAGTAGGTCCGATCGTGCGGACTTAGTGTGGCTATAGGTAAAATCGTGTTTACCAAGTTTAAAAGATTTACATAAAATCTTCTGAATATTTAAAAGATATGCACAAAAAGATATGCACGAATGATTAAACAAGTTTGACACTTGTTTCTTGTCTGCTTGCGTCAAACAAACAAAGCAATCAAGCCCTTTTTATTTTTACCGCCGAATGAAACAAAAAAGGAATAAAAGAAAAGTCAAACTTTCCTTCTTAGTTTTGTTATTTAATTCGTAAGAATATATTATGATAATTGTTTGAGTTATCATGATACGTGTGAATATATTATGATATATTACGTATTCATTATAATAACTTTCGTAAATAACTTAAACAATTCATTATAATACCGACTTTTGAGAGAGCAGTGGTGTGAGAGCACGAAACTTGTCGTAGTCATGTCCCACGGATGGCGCCACTTGTTGATGCATAATCTGGCGCGGACTGGATTCGACGACTCTCCTTGGGCCGTTAGTCGTCTTCTCGAGCCCTGAGTAGACCTGCCAACAAAGAGAACCCGTTAGGAGTGGACCCGAGGCCGTAGCCCCGGGATCCACCTCCGACGGTCAAGTTAGTATCGATGCGATGTAGCATATAAGAATTAGGTTTAGGGTAACCTGTTTGGTCGTCCCCAATAAGGAGATTCCAGCCATGTATTTATAAGGGTTTAGGCGTAGAGTGGGCTGCTGTCTGCCGGGCCTGGCCCATTCCAGACTATACGTCCACAAGCCCCCCAAGTCTAGTGTGACATAGCGCATGGCTATGTTATGCTAGACTTAATTTCTGTTCATGGCCGCGTAGGCTCAATCAACCATGAAGGCATGGCCCATGTGTGCGCATCTCAGGTGTGCGCATAGGACGGACTATACTGCGCAGCCCAAATGCGACAGTGCGCACTGGGATTGCGATTGTGATTGTCTCACAATGGTGAAGGTGGATTCCGCATGCTGCATCCTGGGTAAGGGCGTACCTTTTGTACCAGTAGCGATGCAGCATGGTGCGACAGAAGACGTGCTTCTGTGGCAGAAGTGCGCGCTGTGCGCGACAGAGGTGCGCGCTGTGCGCGAACATTACATCCGTCTTTACAACCGACAGAGGACGTCTCCCCTGCGGGAAGATGGTGCGAATATTTAAATCCGTCTTTGTACTGGGCTTGCAATACCTCTTACGTACGATCTGCTTCCAAATATACCTGCGTGACGCGTACGGAAACAGTGGTATTATATACTTGATGTTTGAACCCAATCTTGTGTGCATACTAAAGCCACTACAACGGTTGGCGCTAAGGAATTCCTATATGGGTACAACATATGACTACTGGCGCTAAAGGCGGATTCGGAAGCAACGGTGAATACTTTGATTATAATATATATATATACATTCTCACACAGATTAAAACAATATCCCTTTTGTTCTCATCGAGACATAAACTCACAACCTCAAGATTGAGAGTGTAATCTCACGGATACCGCTAGGCAAAATCATATTGATCCTTTAACTATTAATATCACCTATCGACTCTTGTTGTTGTATAGATGACTTTTAAGTAATAAGCATTTCACTTTCGATATTATTTCAGTTTGCTATCGCCACTGTGAAAGGGAAAAACGGTGTGTTTTACTCGAGAAGACAACCCATTTAACCATTCTTAATATATGTTTCTGAGTTCTGACAAGTTCAAAACAGTTTACACAATGACCAAAAAGGTTCAACCAGGGTAGAGGTAGAACTTCCGCAATTTAAAGATAAAACATTTTAGACAACGATCATAAAGACAGACGTTACACAAGCTCACATGGCAAATGTTAATTTGGAATATCGGGAGGACGATATCTTTAACCACGCCATCAGCATTCTTCTAAAATCATACTCTAGTAGCCCAGGTTGCTTATAGAATACAATATCATCACAAAGGCTATAAGAACTATGCGAATTAGTGCAAATTCGGCAATTCAACCTTGTGTTACTAAATTTTGTAGCTTTGTTTATAGGGTATGTTGGTGGTGTGTACTTTTACTTTATCTCAGACATCATTTTGATATCTTATTAGTAACTAGATCAAGATGTGGAATACTACCACAAACAGTTCTAGTGAACACTTCTTATTAGTTTGGTAGGTTTTACAATACATGGGATACACTTACTAGTAGAGAATGGCGTATATCAATTTAAATGAAAAAAGAGAATGAAGACCAAAAGGAGAGAAAAACAAAATACTACGATACTCGTCTGCAGACAAACAATAATGAGGAATACTCGTTTTTCTTTTTTAACCTCTGAGTTACAGCTTTTAATAAATACCTACTGCATCATAGTTGCTGTCATTTACTAAAGATAATTAACAAAATTCCATAGATGACAGGTCTCTTTTCCTCTACTGCATGATGTTCAAAACCTGAAAGGCATGTGGAAAAATAAGCTTAGTACACGGCGAGTTCATAACTTCTATTGACATTTGTAATACACATGTTCAACGAAAAGTCAATCTTAAGAATACACTGAGATGGTACTCATAGTAAACACTGAGTTCATATTTTATCTTTAACAGGAAATTCAGAACTGGAGAATTTGCAGGTGCTTCTCAATTCAAAAAAGTATTTTTTTAACCTTAGCTGCTCAGTATTACTGTCAAAGGGTGATAATTCGATACTCAAAGAGTGACAGGAGGATCAAATAGAGACACTCAACTCTCATGTCATAGACGCTAAAATATTCACATTGTATAAATCAAGATAACTGATAACGCCATCAATTCTAACATGTTCTCACCAACCAGAAAATCTTAGTGGGCGTTTTCTATGCATAAAGAAATCACTATAGGTTTGGGTACAATAATAGGGTTGAATGGCAGTAGGTATGATTGCTTATATATTCCTTATATATTGCTATTCAGTTTGTTTAATGATATATACAAACACAACACCAATGTATTCCTCAAACATTATTTAGATTGTTTATTAGATGCACAAAACCATAGCTAAACATAATAACAATGAAGACAATGACTCGGGAAGGGAGATCCGAAGATGATGGGAGATGAAATGAGATCGATGGTGACAAACCCACACACCACTACAAACGAGGAGATGACAAATGCATGATGATTGAATTGAATCAAAAATTGCGGCAGTGATGACGACAGCGAGAACGAATATGAAAGTGAGAATGACGATGTTCGATGATAAGGGAGAAGGGTAGAACGTGAGGGGCAGAGTAGTTAAACCATGAAGTATTATAGAAATGAGATATAAGCACAGCTCTGACCCAGGTTTGGATCTATTTGTCTCATTCCCTTTTTCATTCCAAGGCCTGTTTACCAAACACTTAACAACAGTTTTGTATCAGAATGAATCCATTCCTGCACTCATGTACCAAACACCTTCTTAAGTAGCAGGCATTACACCGACTTGCTGTTTTGAGCTTAAGACATAACAAATGATAATATAACAATGCTGTCTTGTGGTATTTTATGTTGGCTGCAGTTGACAGGGGTGAAGAGGGCCTTTTTGTGATACACATTAATATTAATTCTTAATAATGTGCTACTACTTACTAAAGACAACGTTAATTCCAAAACTAACTACGTTAGCATGCTTCTTTATTCTTAAGAGGATCTACATTAACAGCGCCAAAACAGGTTTTTAATAAACAATAATAGTTTAAAACTTGAACCCATATCTTTGTACACAATTGTTAATGGGCATCATAATAGAGCAATTAGTGTTCAATACTCTCCAAACGTTTTGTTATCATAATAGAGTTTGACCATATAAATCAAGAGAACAAAATCGAGCAATAAAATAGCCAAGTAATTGCAGCATTAACACTATAACCGAGCACGTAATTACATAAATCATATCTGAAACAGAAAGCTGAATCAAACATTAGCAAAAGATGGAATGAACTGAAAGCATCTTTCAAGATCTTCATCTGGTCCCAAATCAGAGATGGTGCTGAGAGTCTTTGACACAAATTTGTATTGTACAACCTTTTTATCTAGTTCCATCACAAGAAAAGAATCTTCTTCTCTTTTTCCCAAAACAATACAACAAATAAATTCTTGAATACGCCACCTTTTGGGAAACGGCTTTATAATGTCATCAAGTTTAACGATGTACTTCACTGACCAATCAGAATATACGTTCCCCTTCTCATAAATAGTAAAATGTTGGGAATGAGCATCATCCTTACCAACAAGGAGCAAACAATCACGAGACTCAAACAGCCTACATTCCTTCCTATCTAAGGTTAAAGGGGTTTGTAAGACTGTTAAAACCGGATGCTCATTCATGATATCTAACTTGAAAAACTTACCCTTACCATTTAGCCAATAAATGGCATCATTCCAATAAACTCCATCCTTAAAATGATATAAACTAAATTTGGGAAATTGAGACCCACAAAGACTCCAATTGCCCGTTTCTGAAGAGTAAGTGTGTGTTCGAACCCATCTACGACCCCAAGGATCATAAGGCATTATTTCACCATAAATTACTTTATAGTGAGGTGATTTAGTAGGATCAAAAGCCATTTTCAAACCACCAATAGAAGAATTGTAATAAAATGTCACATTATCGGGTTCTGGTAGGGCCGTAAACATATTAGTAATGGATGGATTGTATACATATAACTTCCCAGAAAATGTACTACATAAAAGCAAACCATTGCACGAATCCAAAATCTCAACTCTATTCTTTTTGGTGGTGAGTAAGTAAGATCTGCAGATTGGAATGCGGATATCCAACGGCACAAACTCATAACTGATATCATATATGCGTGAACACTTTTTGAGAATGAGACCAGAAAGCGGGTCGAGCTTACGGCGAAAAGTGACGTTAGCGCCTTTGATAAGAGATAACCAGTGTTTAGATACGGATTTAAACAAAACAAGTGAAAGAACAGGTAACCTGACTAAGATTTCGGTTAAAAGGTCGTCGTTGGAGATAACTGACTCCACCGATGAAGGTAGCTTTCCGGCTGTCTCTTTCATGAAATTTCCTTAATTTAAAACCCTAAAATTTTGTTTGTTCAAGGTGTGTGTTAAAGAGAGTCTGTATATAACTCTATAACTTTGTAAATTGCAAAACATGGTCCCGTAGTTTGTTCAAATTGCACCTACCACACGATTAGTCCTTAAGGTTTTAGCATCTTTCATGTTTAGTTCAAAAAAAATCGACGACTTTTTCCTTTAGGGCATCTCCAATGCATTACATCATTTTAAGTTTAATATATTGACACATCACTAACACATCATCATTCAACTTTTTTATAAAAATCTTTCGCAATGCATTGAACTAGTCATTGTTCAAAAAGCTCTCGCCATTTTTTAATCATTTATCTTACCACTACAAATAATCAAATGATGCTGCATGTCAAGTTTGTTTTGTGTTATGAGTTGCTGGTTGCTGGTTGAAGACCATAACTGCAAATTCCATTTTTTTAACTTCTACAAATCCACTCGTATGTCTTCAAATGCACATCTTGGAAAATTCTTGAATTGTTCACCATCTTCCCCCAAAACATATCATTCCCATACTTCCAAACGAAATAGCCTGCTACCAAGACAGTTGAACAAACGTTTCACTTTTCATATTCATTCAGTTCGCAATATACTTTTAGACGGCATATTGGTATCCTATACTCGCTGCTATGGGTTGGGTTCGGGTGAAAATGGACACATAAGCTACTGATCAATGAGTCCACAACATATATTATGAGGGACTTATCTTTAGAGTCAACAAGTTCTGTTTATCTATGTTTGTTCGCCTTATAATTCTACGACAATGTGCTAATGGCTCAAGGAACATAAGGTACAACCCGTTTAACCATTTGTAATATGGAGCTGGAAATAATCCTGTTTCAGACATTTGGTGGACTAATGTAAGATGCAACTAAACTAAAATAGATGTAAAATACTATGGCTGTGTTCATAACCCCAAATGTTAATTTGGTTTATGGTTGTTGCCTCCTTGATTCTCTCGTACCAAACTAACAAATGTTTCATTTGAGCCATTGAATGTCAACCTTAATCCTTGTCCTTTAACAATCTTCATAACATCTATAAATACTCCATAACTTACATTATTGTTCCAAATTTTTTGTTTAGATGTTAAGTTAAGAATAATAATAATAATAATAAATAATAAAAAAATAAAAACTTCCACTTCCCTTTGTAACATTCGTATTCGGGTGGCACAAATTAAACCACTCTCTATCGTATTATTATTTCTCTTACAAAACCCTCCCTAATTCGGGTTGTTACAGGAAAGATAACGAAGAACAAAACAAATTAATTAGCTTATTCTAATTAGTGTAAAAACTATTTATACATAATAATCACAATGGGTTTTCTTGATCATCTTTGGGACGAAACACTCGCGGGCCCTAACCCTGACTCGGGCATTGGCAAACGTCGTGCGTTCAAGCCTCTTCGCCTTCAATCTGCCACAAATAACATAGGTCCATCCAATGTGGATGAAAACCTTCCCATTTCTCGCAGCATCACCGTTCTTCGTAGCAACAGTCTCACCTCATCTCCTGCTACCCCGTCCACCCCATCTTCGCCACTGACTCCAACCACCCCGGGCACACCCTTCTCACGTAAGCACTCTTAATATTTGTTACAAAATAAGAAGCATAAATATTGGGAGAACGTGCAACAAGATAGAATTGCACTCTTTAATAGATAAAATTTCAAAACGTCTAACTATATGCATTTGTGCAACATTCATACACAATATATTGTGTATGCATCTCAAAGGTTTTTGTTTTTCTTGGTTTGTTCATCAGCAACAACTCCAGGAGGAAATATCAAGAAATTGAACCGAAGAAAGTCGTTGCATTCTAGGGAGGCCAAAAGTCCTACAGGTTACGATTGGTAAGTTACAACGACAATAACTATTGAACCTCAAAGAATGTTGATTTGGTTTGTTTATAAAAAGTTTAACCTTGTTTCATGGTTGTAATTTCAGGATTGTGTTGAGCGCTTTGGATCGTTGAAACAGACTAATTTTCTGCTGTCACAAGAGATGTCTTTTATGTATATAAACCTTTATATGAAATCCTATATGTGTATATATTTATATTGCAGCCCATATATGAGAATATGAGATGATCAATGTGGCGCATGCAACCTAATCTGTATGTATGTAAACTATTTAAGATGAGATGCTTCTTCAAAAACAAGAAGTGCTCATTTTGTTCTTGCTATCATTCCTATATTCTCTTATGCGTTTGTGTACATATATATAATATATAAAATGTTCCAAAATGTGGCGTAAATTAATCTCTTATGCTTTTTAGATAACATGTTTGGAGCGTCCATCTTTAAGGGAAAACATAGGATTTGCATTTATTAGTACATCGTCTAAACGACTTACAAACCAGCAAAAATCATTAGAAAACAAGCAAAAATTTGTATATATTTGATCATATAGGGTCAGAGTTGTTGACGAAGTGTAAAAGCTTAAGATAACGCCTTCACTTTTTCAATAAGATCAGCAGCATCTTGGACAGTCGCAATGTTCTCAGCTCCACTTTCACCTATCGACACTCCAAATGTTTCTTCCAAAGCCATCATGATCTCAACCTGTTGATAAATTATATCAATAAATGAATCACTAGTAGGCTATAGGTTAGGACTCGTTTCGTGATGATCAAAACTTAGAAAAACATCTTACGGTGTCAAGAGAATCAGCACCAAGATCGGCGAATTTGGTTGCAGGGGCAACTGTGCTCTCATCAATCGACAATTGATTAGCAATAGTTGCCTGAACTACTTTCAAAGTCTCGGGTTGAGCCTGCACATCAAAGATCATGTCAGTCGTTTTTCTACCATAACATAACATTTTGCAAGAAAATTATAAGATGCTTTACAATGGAGCATGAAATCGGGGTCTTTAAGCAGTGTGATAGAGTTGATCTTTTCTCGGCCTTGATGGTCACAAACCTTTGTGCACCCTACCAAAAAAAAAAAAAAAAAAAAAAAAAAATGTAACAACTTATCAAACAAACTCAATAAGTAATTAATAAAAATTTATTACCTAGTAGAGATACACCGAAAAACTTACAGAGATCATCGAGACACTAGCGAGTTGGTTGCATTGGACTCGTTGAGTTGAGCGAACAAGAAGGGTGGGTGAGGCAGCAACTGAAGTTGAAAGAATGGAAGCCATTTATGTTAACTAGAAATTAGAATGAAATAAGATTAGATTGAATAATATGTTAATGGATTTGATGTGGTGTCTTTTTATAGAGGCATGGAGGGTATGAAACAAGGCGAAAGTTACAAGATGACAGCCTTCCTTACTAATTTTGGCGATCAAAACCATGTCTCTTTTGTCAACTTCAAGTTTTTCTTCACATTAAATTTATAGCCGCTGGCTATTTGGCTATACCCTCGATCTCCTTGCTAGTCTAGCTTTGCCAAGAAAATATATATTTTGGTAACTTGGTAAGGATCAAACCGATAAATACTAATCAACAAGTGACATGCATACATTGCACTTCTGACTTTCTTTCTAGTTTAAGTGTGCACATTCAGATGTATGTAATATATTCACCGAAAATCTCAAATTTATCTTAAAAATTAACTTTTTATAACTTTTTATTATAAAAACGGAATTAAGTATTTCAAGTCCGCTTGGAAAGGAAAAAGGTAGAAACCCCCACAGAAGGAACGGAAGAGCGAGATGGTGGTTTCTTGTTGCCCCCCCGAAGCGAGGACCTGATTNCCTTATAATTCTACGACAATGTGCTAATGGCTCAAGGAACATAAGGTACAACCCGTTTAACCATTTGTAATATGGAGCTGGAAATAATCCTGTTTCAGACATTTGGTGGACTAATGTAAGATGCAACTAAACTAAAATAGATGTAAAATACTATGGCTGTGTTCATAACCCCAAATGTTAATTTGGTTTATGGTTGTTGCCTCCTTGATTCTCTCGTACCAAACTAACAAATGTTTCATTTGAGCCATTGAATGTCAACCTTAATCCTTGTCCTTTAACAATCTTCATAACATCTATAAATACTCCATAACTTACATTATTGTTCCAAATTTTTTGTTTAGATGTTAAGTTAAGAATAATAATAATAATAATAAATAATAAAAAAATAAAAACTTCCACTTCCCTTTGTAACATTCGTATTCGGGTGGCACAAATTAAACCACTCTCTATCGTATTATTATTTCTCTTACAAAACCCTCCCTAATTCGGGTTGTTACAGGAAAGATAACGAAGAACAAAACAAATTAATTAGCTTATTCTAATTAGTGTAAAAACTATTTATACATAATAATCACAATGGGTTTTCTTGATCATCTTTGGGACGAAACACTCGCGGGCCCTAACCCTGACTCGGGCATTGGCAAACGTCGTGCGTTCAAGCCTCTTCGCCTTCAATCTGCCACAAATAACATAGGTCCATCCAATGTGGATGAAAACCTTCCCATTTCTCGCAGCATCACCGTTCTTCGTAGCAACAGTCTCACCTCATCTCCTGCTACCCCGTCCACCCCATCTTCGCCACTGACTCCCACCACCCCGGGCACACCCTTCTCACGTAAGCACTCTTAATATTTGTTACAAAATAAGAAGCATAAATATTGGGAGAACGTGCAACAAGATAGAATTGCACTCTTTAATAGATAAAATTTAAAAACGACTAACCATATGCATTTGTGCAACATTCATACACAATATATTGTGTATGCATCTCAAAGGTTTTTGTTTTTCTTGGTTTGTTCATCAGCAACAACTCCAGGAGGAAATATCAAGAAATTGAACCGAAGAAAGTCGTTGCATTCTAGGGAGGCCAAAAGTCCTACAGGTTACGATTGGTAAGTTACAACGACAATAACTATTGAACCTCAAAAGAATGTTGATTTGGTTTGTTTATAAAAAGTTTAACCTTGTTTCATGGTTGTAATTTCAGGATTGTGTTGAGCGCTTTGGATCGTTGAAACAGACTAATTTTCTGCTGTCACGAGAGACGTCTTTTATGTATATAAACCTTTATATGCATGAAATCCTATATGTGTTATGTGTATATATTTATATTGCAGCCCATATATGAGATGATCAATGTGGCGCATGCAACTTAATCTGTATGTATCTAAACTATTTAAGATGAGATGCTTCTTCATAAACAAGAAGTGCTCATTTTGTTCTTATTTCCTATATTCTTTTATGCTTTTGTGTACATATATATAATAATAAGGTAAGTTGCAAACTATGGCGTAAATTAATCTCTTATGCTTTTTAGATAACGTGTTTGAAGCGTCCATCTTTGTATATAAGGGAAAACATAGGATTTGCATTTATTAGTACATCGTCTAAACGACTTACAAACCAGCAAAAATCATTAGAAAACAAGCAAAAATTTGTATATATTTGATCATATAGGGTCAGAGTTGTTGGCCAAGTATAAAAGCTTAAGATAACGCCTTCACTTTTTCAATAAGATCAGCAGCATCTTGGACAGTCGCAATGTTCTCAGCTCCACTTTCACCTATCGACACTCCAAATGTTTCTTCCAAAGCCATCATGATCTCAACCTGTTGATAAATTATGTCAATAAATTAATCACTAGTTGGCTATAGGTTAGGACTCGTTTCGTGTTGATCAAAACTTAGAAAAACATCTTACTGTGTCAAGAGAATCAGCACCAAGATCGGCGAATTTGGTTGCAGGGGCAACTGTGCTCTCGTCAATCGACAATTGATTAGCAATAGTTGCCTGAACTACTTTCAAAGTCTCGGGTTGAGCCTGCACATCAAAGATCATGTCAGTCGTTTTTCTACCATAACATAACATTTTGCAAGAAAATTATAAGATGCTTTACAATGGAGCATGAAATCGGGGTCTTTAAGCAGTGTGATAGAGTTGATCTTTTCTCGGCCTTGATGGTCACAAACCTTTGTGCACCCTACAAAAAAAAAAAAAAAAAAAAAAAAAAAAAAAAAAAAAAAAAAAAAAAAAAAAAAAAAAAAAAAAAAAAAAAAAAAAAAAAAAAAAAAAAAAAAAAATGTAACAACTTATCAAACAAACTCAATAAGTAATTAATAAAAATTTATTACCTAGTAGAGATACACCGAAAAACTTACAGAGATCATCGAGACACTAGCGAGTTGGTTGCATTGGACTCGTTGAGTTGAGCGAACAAGAAGGGTGGGTGAGGCAGCAACTGAAGTTGAAAGAATGGAAGCCATTTATGTTAACTGGAAATTAGAATGAAATAAGATTAGATTGAATAATATGTTAATGGATTTGATGTGGTGTCTTTTTATAGAGGCATGGAGGGTATGAAACAAGGCGAAAGTTACAAGATGACAGCCTTCCTTACTAATTTTGGCGATCAAAACCATGTCTCTTTTGTCAACTTCAAGTTTTTCTTCACATTAAATTTATAGCCGCTGGCTATTTGGCTATACCCTCGATCTCCTTGCTAGTCTAGCTTTGCCAAGAAAATATATATTTTGGTAACTTGGTAAGGATCAAACCGATAAATACTAATCAACAAGTGACATGCATACATTGCACTTCTGACTTTCTTTCTAGTTTAAGTGTGTGCACTTCATGATTTTTATAATTCACCGAAATCTCAAATTTATCTTTAAAAATTAACTTTTATAACTTTTTATTTATAAAACGAATAGTTATTTCAAACGATCATTTGCATCACTTAACTTACTTTTAGGTCGTTGAACTTATAAAAGTAATGTTTAAAAGTCACTGAAGTTATAAAACATGACGTTTAAGTTACTTGACTTATTGAGAAATATACATTCATGTTACTTATATTGACACTCAAAATTTGAAAAGTATCATTATTTAAAATTTGAGCTACCCAATATATAGGAAAAAAAGATAGTTGAGTAAATTAATTGAACAAATACCAAAAGTATAGTAAGTAACTATTAGGATTACACAAAAGTAATTATACTTTGTATTTTTGTTCAGTCAAAACATTGTACTATTTTTATGGTTTTTGGAGTCATTATATTAACTCAGTGTACTATCAAAATTTGCTAACTAAGTCATTGTATTTGCGTTATTTATTCACTTCATTAAACTATTTCTATAATTTTATTAAAGAAATTTTTAACTCATTCTAGCAACCGAGTACCTAATATCAACTAGTTACTTATCTAATGTATCCAAATTACGTGTCATGTCGTTCAATACGTCACCTTAAACTAGTTTTTAAAGTTATTTTTAACTTATCTTTTTTTATTATTATTAAATTTTCTTTTTGAAAATTTTGTTATATTTCCTCGCTTGCAAACAAGAATATAGTGAGCTATAAAACTAAAAAAAAATGATACAATGACTTAACTAAACAAAAACTAAAAATAAAATGACTTCTTTGTTCGTTAACCCTAACTATTAACACATATGTTATTGAACTTTTCAAAAAAATTCGTCTAAATTACTGAACGTTGTAAACAGGTAAATAAAATTTCATTGCACACAGGTAAGTAAAAGATGTTAACCCTAGTACTAAAGAGAAATGCTATAACCACTCACAAAATGAACACAAAAAATCAACTTGCTGATGTGTCAGCGAGTGATTAGTTTAATAAGAGAGAGGAGAGCGAAACTGCCAGAAAATACACCATTCACCCACTGACACGTTAGCGAGTAGCTTTTTTGTGAGTGGGTCTGACATTGCTCATTACTAAAATAGTAAAATTTATATTAAAACATGGTAAAATGATTAGCAGGTACTAATAGTGCTTTAACTCAATGATTACGTTACCAAAATCGGGGATGTAGCTCACATGGTAGAGCGCTCGCTTTGCATGCGAGAGGTACGGGGTTCGATACCCCGCATCTCCACTTCCTTTTCTTTTTTTCGTTCTAAAGTTAATCGGGTCGGGTCAGGTCGGGTTATAGTGAATCCAACAAGAAGAACCTCAATCAATCAAGTGTTAAAACCTTAACAAAACATCTTTCTCAAACAACCTAAACCCCTTAAAAGACATCTTTGGTCGGATCGATCACAAAGGTATAATAAATCAACCCATTATTTATTTATTTATTTATTTTACAAATCCTAGAAAAAATGATTTGTAATGTTTGTATTTGTTCGTTTTCAGATACTGCTGGTATATCTATCAATTATTATTATAGTTATGTTCATTTCTAAAATTTCGAGACTTGTTGGAGCTCAGGCTTTCAAGGGTTTATCCAAAGGTAGCTTTAATTTTCATAGGTTTATTTGTAGTCCCAGTATTATTGAAATGATGGAGTTATGCCTTTTTTCGACTAATAACGGCTGCTAGTTTACAAATTTTACCACTTTTTATTAGCAATAATTACTTATGTATGTGATTTAAATCGATCATTGTAAGGAACTAAGACATTACTGCATTAGGGCGGAGCTTAGTGAGGACCGGGAAGGGTCCCGGCCCCCCTATGCCTAAGCCCGTTAGTGTATTTTTTCGCGGTTTCATGTGTTAATTTTTTTTTTTCATCTCGGCTCTCCCATCTAATATTTTTCCGGAAAAAACTTTGTTTCAGCCCTCCCACAAAATTGTTTCTAGCTCCGCCATTGATCGTAAGCCTATGGTGTAGTCTTAGTTGGTGGAATGTTTACTATCCTGTACTTGATTAACTTAAGCAAGTGAATATGCTAACCTGAGTTTAGGCTTAATGTTTTCGTTTGTTGGCAAATCAGATTTCTGCTGGTCTCATACTCTCATTGCAAGACAGTACCAGACACATTATATGAGAACAAATACTATTTCTTCTCAACTTACTTTCAGTTTTTTGTGATTAATATTTAAAATATTTTCGTGTACAAGCGAATCGTGGTTTTGAGTCATTGAGTGAATACTTTCACATCATATGTATAGTGGTGCGAAATCTGATATATAGGGTCCTCACGTGATGGTGTTAGATAAAGTTGTGCGTCATGTCTGTTATTTACCTGTTTCCATTAAACTATGTGTGCCCGTCTTCAGTATATTGTTCATATATTTGACTGGTTCATGTTTGATGTTTTAACCATTCCTGATTCATTTTCCTTTATGAATATGCAGCCCCGATAACAATTCGATCAAAGAGGTCATTTTTCCCTTTAGTTCAGAATGACTATTTGGAGCCCTCGGTTAGTTTATTTCTGCTCAAATAGAATATCTGTAGTGGATCATTTCATAAAGCATTTGACCCGTAAAGCTTAGTTACATTTAGATAAAGTGAATTACTTCTTAAATCTTAGTTACGTTGAGTGGTTCACACCTCAGATGTACTGTATTGATGCTCAGTCACAATCTAATCGAGTGACTGCATTGGTTTTTATTTGCATCAAGTTTTTCATGTATTTACTGCTTGCGTTTTGCTGGTGACAAACTTTATAATTTTCCGTCCTTACTAAACTATGCATCACTTTTTACAGAGTCATAGATTATTTTCTACCACAGCCACCGAAACTTCACCACGAGAAAATGAAGAAGCCCAAAAGTGAGTATATGCCCTATCTGGAACTCCTGTCACGCCTTCTTTCGTTTTTTTTTTTACTGTCTGCAAGTTCAATAATGAGAACAAAAATTAGGTGGCCACAGTATACTTGTTTGACACATCTTGTTGTTTGTGAGCATCTAGTTACAAAACTTCGGTTGGTTGTGCAGGATCTCTGTGACTTTCTTTGACAACGATGGACAGCGGGAGATCAAGGTTCCTGTTGGAATGTCAATGTTAGAAGCTGCCCATGAAAATGACATTGAGCTAGAAGGTTGCTTTGATATAATCTTGTACAACGTCATTTCTTAGTGTAGAAACTTTATTTGATTTTAATTTATAGCTTATCAGTTCAAATATGATTGCAGGAGCATGCGAAGGATCACTTGCTTGTTCAACATGTCATGTGGTTGTAATGGTATGTTGTTACATGCTTAACAGACTGCACTTTTTATTAGTTATAGATGCACAATTATGGTTCACACATGTATTGTTGTCATTGGTCAGGATGTGGAACAGTACAATAAGCTCGAGGATCCTACAGACGAGGAGAATGATATGCTAGATCTTGCTTTTGGGCTGACAGAAACGTAATTTCTTGCATGAGTTTTATCGTTATAGCATTTAGTCAAACCTTGTTACAAATCTGTGTGTTGTTGTGCAGGTCCCGTCTCGGTTGTCAAGTAATTGCAAAACCTGAACTAGATGGTCTTCGTCTTGCCCTTCCTGCTGCTACAAGAAATTTTGCTGTTGATGGATACAAACCAAAACCACACTAACCATATTCGTTTGGAATTAGAGCTAGAGACACATTTTTGTAGCATTTGCCTTCGAGTGGTTTATACGGATGCTTGCAGAACAAGTGAGTCCTCAAGGAATATTCGTGACTTGATAAACATAAACCAATAGCCTATCTAACATTGCAATTTATGCCTTGGGCAAACTAATGATATTTATTTGCTGTACTTTACCTGATCTAAAGGCTTGTATCATGTGTGATGTTTATGAAACTCTGTTTTAGTCATTATATCAGTACAATACTACAAGGTGGTTATTTGTTTTGCGTTGCATCAAGTTGGACATCGGTATGTACTTGTAAAAGCAAGTTGAATAAAAACCGACTTGGATAACTTAAATTCAAAATGAAGTCGGTCTGGCTTAATAGTTTTAGGCAAAATCTTCATTATGTATTATTTCCCGTTTAGTTTTCTCGCTTCAGCTAGTTCCAAGATCATATAGTTTGCTGGTTGTGTTGCACTGTTGCATTATGCTTTTGTATCTTTTTGGCAATTTTTTGTTTTGGTATCGTTCTTTCACCGGTGCACTTACACTTGCCGAAAGTCTTCCTCAAAGTGTCTCCCTACTTTCGGGTCCTGAGGTAGGGGTATGATCTATCACATTCTACATCCCCCATGCCCCGCCCGGTGGGATTGGATATGTTGTTGTTGTCTGTTTTGGTATCGTTCTTATTAAATATAATTTTGTTTTTAGTCAAATATGTGTTAAAAGTAATTAAGTGGGATGTCCGCATGTTGTATCTCCAATTAATTATTAACTTTGACTATGATTAAAACTTAAATGTATGTTAAAGAGCTTCTAAACCCCAAGTTATGCATGATAAAAGGTTTGAGAAACTTGACTCATACAGTTTGAGCTAATAGACAACTAAATTCTCCAATGACTATTATAAGTATAATTATTATGTGAATTCTAGATATGGATTATAATTTATGAAATAAGCAATAATGTCTTATGTACTCCATAAAAGATGTATTTGATTTTGAAGTTACACTTTCTTCAATTCGACCACTTCCATTTATTCCTAATAACATCGAATGTGCTAAGCGATCCCCAACAATAGTATCGCAAATTGTTAGAACATGACGTGTTTTTGAGGTTGATCTTCAAGTCGTGGCATCTTGTTGCAAACTATCCTTGAATCTCCAAGTCGATAATAAAGCTACAACCAAGACAATCAAGTTTGTCATTATCGTTAAGAGCTTTGATTGTCAACTATAATACTTTAACAACAAAACCATTCTATTAGGTAGGTGTATATCAAGCTTTATGAAATATATTGATACTTTGATAGTTTAGGAACGAAATGTCAATTATGGTACATTGGCACTTTTGGATACTAGCCAATTTAATAATAATTAAAATGGTCTATTCGGTTTACCTGGAGAAGACAAGTATGACTCAGATGTATGCGGCTTAGCTGGGGTATTCTGGTAACTCTTTACGACATCGTCAAATGTTTACTAGCTATGTTTGAACTTTGGACCTTTTGTGAAATATCAAGTGCCTTACCATTATGCCAATTTGGTGATGGTTTCACTTTAATAATAATCATGGACCAAAAAATTTTGGAATTATTGTTTTAGTGAAATGGAGGAAAACAAGAAAACCCTACACATGATGCACCTAAGATTTCAAATCTTAAGATTTTAATTGCAACAACACAATGTGAAACACAAGACAAGCATAGTCATAGATGAAGATTGCTAGGTGTATCCAACCAGCTTATTGATTATCTGGATCCCACACACCATCTCTTAATCACAACCTTAATTATATGATTTGCTCACATCCCCATATCTCAAATATTCATGCAATCACTTGATTATTAGCATTACATAATTACATTTGCTGAGATGGTTGTTCTAATCATGATTTGGTCAATAATTATCCACACAGTATAGCTAATTTTGCACACTATCATTTTATTTTTGTGCCTTCCAAGTGGATATATAAGTAACATAAAAACAATTGCTTTATAAATTTACAGAAAACATAAGTCAAGCAGAAATTTTAAAAAATTTTGCGTGTACATGTTTTAAGCGTTTTTTAAAGGCAATTACATAATGCTCTTTTCGTCCCGAAAAGAATGTCTACAAATAAAAACGAGATAATTTATGATATGTGTAATTAATCTAATAGACGTGTGACATTATTTAAATTTATTGAAAAAAAATTGAAGAAGTTGGAAAAGTCTACTAAACTGAAGACAGATACGCCGTATCATTCTGGATTGGAGCAAATCTGGTAATCAATATGTTAGGGTTTCATTCTTATATTGTGGATGGATTATTCTTCTTAGTGCTTATGTTTTCAAACCCTAACCTTGGTTTAATTCAAGTAGAGTTAATACCCATGCTTTCCACTTCCAATTCATTTACTATAATTTGAAGTTCTTCCACTGGTTTCACGAACAGGCTTTCATCATTCATCTTGAAGGGTTCAGAAATTTTTCCAGTTGCACTTTTATAGTCCACCGTTTGTGCCTCAGTAGGAACATTCTGTCCTTCCACATATGGATCGGTTGGTTCAAGATCCGTGAGAACATTCGATACATGCAACGTTGTTAAGTAAAACAACATCTTTTGCTTGCTTTTCAATTTTATTATTGAATGACAATATTTCATAGTAAGGATCTTAGTCATTTACTGCTAAAGAAGAAATGGTATATATTCTAAAGACTACAGTGACGCCATGATATTTAACCAAAAATAATAAAATAGAAGATACTCGCTAAAAGGTATAATATTTCACTAATAGTATTTCTAATGAGATAGTAAACCTTTTAGCGAGTATTTTCAATTTTTCAAAGGTTATAAAAACCCAAATAAATTAATGCAAAAACACAACAAATAGAGGTCATCTAAGGGAACCACCCGATATGATAGCTAGAGCCGACCTTTATACGTCTAGAGTCGGCCATTATACGGTGATGATATCAAATACCAACATATTATTAGCATCAGTTATCCAGTGTATTTTGTTTGTTTTATATTATTTTATATAAGAATTGATACTTAATTGCTTACTTTTGTAAATCTCAGTTATAAACAAACAAATGGCGAAAGTTAGTTATTTTTTACGTGAATTAGAGAAAGATGGATCAAGTTGGAAAAGTCTACTAAACTGAAGACAGATACGCCGTATCATTTTGGATTGGAGCAGATCTGGCAATCAATATGTTAGGGTTTCATTCTTATATTGTGGATGGATTATTCTTCTTAGTGCTTATGTTTTCAAACCCTAACCTTGGTTTAATTCAAGTAGAGTTAATACCGATGCTTTCCACTTCCAATTCATTTACTATAATTTGAAGTTCTTCCACTTGTTTCACAACGGCTTTTCATCATTCATCTTGAAGTTTTGAAATTTTCCAACAACAAACTTTTTATAACATGCAACTTCAATCTTATATTTCTGTTCCAATGATATCCATATTTCCCTTGCACTTTTATAGTCCGCCGTTTGTGCCTCAGTAGGAAAATTCTGTCCTTCCACATATGGATCTGTTGGTTCAAGATCCGTGAGAACATTCGATACATGCAACGTTGTTAAGTAAAACAACATCTTTTGCGATTATCCGAAGCACTAAGAAGAATAATCCATCCACAATATAAGAATGTTAGTCATTTACTGCTAAAGAAGAAATGGTATATATTCTAAAGACTATAGTGACGCCATGATATTTAACCAAAAATAATAAAATA